>DWNE01002360.1:0-19080 GCA_018249875.1 Cecropterus toxeus | reverse complement strand
CAGCGTTCGGGACACTACGTCATGTCTTCTCATCCGATATACCTCAGAGCCTGAAGTCGAAGATGTTCGAGCAGTGTTTGTTGCCAGTGATGACATATGGCGCCGAGACGTGGTCTTTTACTGTGAGCCTCATGCGCAGGCTCAAAGTCGCTCAGCGAGCTGTGGAGAGAGATATGCTCGGTATTTCTATTATTTTCTTGTTTGTGTTGGACTTGGTTTGACTTCTATGTTTGTGGTCTCTCGCAGTTAGATTTTAGACAGACGGATGGGCCCTTAGTGGAAACGAATCAAGGAATAATAAGAGGTTTGAGAACTAAAGATGGCAACTATTCAATGTTTTTGGGCATCCCTTATGCAACAGTAGACGAGAATAATCCCTTTAGAGTGAGTGATTTGATACAATATTTTTTATTCTGTAGATTTTACAATATTTCTTTTGAAAATAAAGGGTTTTCAGTTAGATTTAAACAGTGTATTACGTATGCCTAATAAAACCTGTCCTGAATATTGAAACATTTGTATTTTGTTGTGATGCAGAAATGAATTTTTGAGAAATTTCTAATTGGTGAGTCCAACACCAAGTGGTTTAAAGGATAGTAGTGGTAAAGCAGACATACTTATACAACAAGTTTCAACTTATCCTGTTGTCTGGGTGTAATTACAGATGTCCACGAGTGGCAGTGCCTTTTTACCATTTGATGGACAACAAGCTCGTTTACTACTTCTATATTATAAAAATATTAGAGTAACACGCAATTTTTATTTAAAAGTATAATTTTATTTACAGGCTTCAAGTACTCATCCAAAATTTGAAAAAATATTTGATGCATTTGATGGTTCGGCAATTTGTCCTCAGTTTAACGATGCTGCACGGGTCGCCATCGGTAAAATCGACTGTCTTCATATAAATGTTTTTGTCCCTGACTCCGCTAGCTCACAAAATCGCCTTCCAGTGTATGTTCACTTATACGGAGGACGATTTCAAAGGGGTAATTTTGGAACAAATACTTTGGGACCCAGGTTTCTGGTACAACATGATATTATTTTAGTTACTTTGAATTATCGCGTCGGTATATATGGATTTATGTGTCTCGATACTCCAGAAGTTCCAGGTAACGCAGGCTTAAAAGATCAATTACTCGCCTTAAGATGGATTAAGGCAAATATTGAAGCCTTTGGTGGTGATGTAAATAAAATAACCCTAGGTGGACATAGTGCTGGTGCGGTTTCAGCGGATTTTCACTTAGTGTATAACAAAGAAATTTTATTTCACCAAATAATCACGAAGAGTGGAACTGCACAATGCCCTTGGGCGATCATCGATTCGGATAGAAAGGAACCAATGCAGTTAGCTGAACTACTCGGTTTTAAAACTGATGATTTTTCAGAAGCATTGAATTTTCTGTCAAAAAAGAATCCAACATTAGTTATAGAAGCCAAAAGTAGACTCGGAACTGTTTCTAGAGCATGCGTTGAAAAAGAGTTTGATGGGATTGAACGTTTTATAACGGATTATCCATATAATATACAGATTCCTAGAGCTCGAACCATGCCTATATTGTCTGGATTTGCTCGAGATGAAATGACTTTTGAATACTTATTTTTTCCCATGGAATTTTTCGAAAATCCTAACGTTTTTGCGGAAGAAATATCAATTTCTTTTAACCTAGGTAATATGACAAAAAAAATGGGAAATTTTTACAAACATTTTTATGTTGGTGAAACGATGGGTTCCGAATCTAAATTAAAAATTATTGATTTTGAATCCGACTTTCGTTTTAATCACCCAACGCAAAGAAGTTTAGCTGCATATTTAGAAATGGGTGGTGAAAAAATATATAATTTCCTGTTTACATATATAGGAGATAGAAATATCAGGAGAATTGCAAGTAATATCACAGTTGGGGGTGCCACCCATGGTGATATACAAGGTTATCTATTTGACCACGCAGATTTTCGCCAAGTTATGCCCCCAAAAGACAAAGTTATGGTTGATAGGATGACAACAATGTGGACCAACTTTGTCAAGACTGGGTACGTATATTTTTTATACAAAATAATACATTGTATACCTTAACCTCATCTTACTAAGTCCTTCACTTGACTATTACTTTTGGGTTATTTCATAAGTTACCGGTCACTTTAATTAGAATATTAAACCAAGATTGAGTTGCAACAGAATACATTTTACTATATAAAATTTAATATTTATTATATTTTCCACATAAATTTAATGTGTAAGTTATAATAATATAATTCGTATATTTTCAGTGATCCAACTCCAGAGAAAACAGAATTATTGCCAATAAAATGGCAGCCAATAACCAAGGAATCGTTGAAGTACCTCGAATTAAGCTCTGATTTGAAAATGAGTACTAGACCGTTTAATAAGAGACTGACATTCTGGGATTTCTTCTACGATGTTAACAGAGGGTTTTTAAAAGGATATCGGAATTAAAACTATTTTCTCTAATTTCAAGTCATCTCTGTTACAAGTTATACAATTACAATATAATACCTATAAAATCATTTTAAAATTGGCTTTATTAGAACGTACACCGGACATCCACTATCCCAACTATACAATGGTTTGCATTACCAATCCAAAATAATTATATTTTGTTTAAATAAAATTTATTGTTACAAATTAAATGACCTTCTTTATTTACAGTAATATAGATTATTATGAATGCTATTTATATTACAAACCAGAATATAATACAGACATTGAAATCGAGCAAAGAAAAATAATCACGCGATATTTTGGCGAATAACAACAATTTATGGCGATGTTTATGGCTCGTAGCTAGCAGATAACCGCCATTGAAATTCCGAATGAATACAGTATACACCGCCATACCTTTGCTGTTTTTGGAGTTATTTTATTATTGATTTTGTTGTGAAACATGCCTTGGTGATTTTAAGATTTATTAGGAGTAACAATAGACAAGCTAAAACATTAGATGAGGTAAAGTGGTATGTGATACAATTTCTACATTACATTAGCATTAATTGCAATCTTGTTCTACTTTCAAAGATCTTAAGTATTTAAGATGTACGTAGAACCCCAATTTAGAAGGTGGAAGAACGAGTGTAGTTCGACCGGGGAGGTACCACGGCCACACCTATTTCTAGCGTGAAGCAGTTTTTGCATTTCGTTGGAAGGGTGTGCGCATTTGCTACTTCAATCTGATAAAAAAAAAACAAAATTCAAATAACCGCATATCGTGAGCACCCGTATCATATTAAAATGTATAAATTCCGCGACAATATTAGTCTAAAATCATATAAAAAAAAGAAATTAAATCTTTCAACGCTTCCGATGGCGAATTCGGGTAGGATTTTTTTTGGGATAGAGAAGATTTGTATAAATGCAGCAGTAACCTTAACGTAACTTAACGTAAAACGGACTGATTACTTGTTTGTTTGTGCTATGAGCTTAATGAATTATAAATAACATGAAATTAATGTTAAAAATATACGCACCCAATAATAGGCGCGTTTATTTTTAAATGTCGATATTCTTTAGTTGTCAATATATAATAATTGATTGACAACTCTTGCGATCTAACATAACATAACTTACGTTATTTCAAGGTACTAGTTAGATTTAAATTATACGATGCAATACGAAACGACATAATAGATGTCTACACAATATGTAAAAGGATTTAGAACTAGAAATTTGCAGAAATAAATCAAGTCCTTGTATATTTATGTACATCAGTAATTTAATTAATTTGTACGTACGGTGCTAATTGTGGTTTCTTATTTTAAAATATACGAATGTATTTTAAACATACAAATGTATTAGGTAGTATTACATTTTTTTCGTCTTACGATATTTATACACATATTTCCATAGTTGATAAGCTTCGGGATTTGGCATTGAACCCATCTTCAATTCGTTGTCTATATACAAAAAGTTTAGCTCATCCTTGCTATTTGGAATCCATTTGGCCTTCGAAAAGTTAGGAGTCGGATCCCTAAAAAGAAAAAGAAGTAGTATATTTAAACACATTACATTTTCTAATTCTAAGGATAAATATATTGCAAGCATTTATATGCATTCCGTTTTATTGTAATAGTAAAGTTATTTTAAACCTAAACAAAATAATCTTTACTAAAATGAGGAAAAAATTAATTTACAAATGTAAGAATTTCATCAAATAGTTTTCACTATTATGCCTGTATATTTACAAAATATTCTAGGCCCTTTAATTCTGTATTTGAAGCAAATTAAATAACATACCCATACTTAGCGAAGTTAGTCCACATAGAAGTCATTGAATCTATCATATTACGATCCCTTTCACTTTTTGGAAACACGATTATTCTTGCATCAAACAAATAAAACACATCATCGGCATGACAAGCGCCATTTTCTTTAGAATACCCAGTACGCGTTTTTAAAAAGTTTCTGTCACCAGCATAGTTGAAGTAATAATTGTAAACAGGTGCTGTATTCTTCTTAGCAAGAATTTCAGCTTCAAATATTGACGGGATCTCAAAATATAAGTGTGTATATAATTCGGATACATTCATTAGATTCTTCATGTTCATTTCATCTTTTCCAAAGTAAAACTCTTTCACTTTTTTTGCAATAGCATCAGCTTCTTTTTCTGTACTAAAACTTAGATCACTTGCAAATAAATATTTACCATGTCTTTCTTTAAGCGATTCATCTGTGGCTAAACCCGTTAAAAATAGACCTTCCTTGCTATTAGATCCAATGATAATTGGTATATTTTTGGGGCTCTTATTTAAGAGATTATACGGTAAATCATCTATAATAGGTTCAACACCTTCTATATTTTTTTCTACACAAGGAAGATGCATTAGTAGAGTGTCGTAAAATTTACCTAAAATTTTTGTAGCCTTTAACAAAATTAAGTCTGAGTATTCCATTTTTGAGAAAATCTTGTACAATTCATACGGATCATCAGTGTCATAACCTAAAGTTTTTGCTAGTAAACTAGCTGATTGAATAGGCTCTCTATTGATTGCCCAATTAGATAGTGATGACCCGCTTTGTAATATGGCTCTGTTAAAAAGTCCATCTGTAGCTTTACTTAAAATCAACATAGATACAGATGTAGCACCAGCGCTTTCCCCAAATAATGTTATACTTTCTGAATCACCTCCAAATGCTGCTATATTTTTTTTGACCCATCTTAAAGCAGCCACTTGGTCTTTTAAGCCAGCATTTCCAGGTGCTTCTTTTATTCCTAAGCATAGAAAACCAAGGATACCAAGTCTATAGTTAAAAGTGACTAAAATCACATCTTTTTGGATAAGAAAATCAGGCGCGTATAATAATTTTCCACCACTTCCTAATATAAAGGCGCCACCGTGGATATAAACCATGACTGGCAAGGGCCTTTTAGCTGCTGCTGGCACATATACGTTGATTTTTAAGCAATCTTCGGAGCCCGTAGTCCCAAAGTACGCTTTTTGTACACAAGAGTGCATTTCGTCGACAGCTTTGTATACTCCTTTCCATGATGGAGGTGGTCCCGGGGCCTGTAATGATATATATTTCTAATAAGTCAAGAGTTACTTTCGTAATAGATTCAGGATTATTCGTCATTATCACTAAAATTATAAGAAAATACTGAAGTCATCATGATATGTTATTTCTTAATCATAATATAATTAATATATTCAAGTTGTATAACAATTTCTACATTATTTCATCGACACTCATAGTGGCATGTAATTAAGAATACTTTATAATGGTAACCATGTAACAAACACATGTAGTCTAATGAGAGTTGCATTGAACTTTGATCTAAGTACAAATATTAGCTGCATTAATGTTATAAACGTCATTCACGAACATATTTACGTATGCGGGCACTAAAATAAAACGTATATCAAAAACATAAACTGCGAAACGAAGGTAGTCCTTATATATTGTACCAGAAACAATAATAAATGAGGATAAAAAAACTACCTGAAACCGAGTGTTCTTGTCAGCTGTCGCGTACGGTATGCCGAGGTATTCGAAATACGTCCCATCTCTGCTTATTTTACCGCTCACAATCCCTTGCTCGATCGCGACTTCGGGGGCCGGCTGGTCGACCAAGTTCGAGGCAAATAGTGAGAATAGAACTAACAGCTTCCTGTACTTCATTGTTTACTATAAACTATTCAGTCACTAACAGATTGTTTCTTTCATAATTATTATATGTTTTATCACATTCTCTTGGAAATTATTTGTCCTATAAATTGAAAAAACTCTTTTCGTAAAACAGGTTAGGAACATTGTTATCTTTAACACATTTATCTATTAGATACGCCGCTCTCATTTCGATAACAATATTATGTATCGTTATAAACGTGTCCAGTCCCTTTTTCATGTTAATTTGTTTATAACTTAGCACATTTCAATGAAAATTAGATTTAGTTGTCGTAAAGCACAATTTTTCACGTGTACGATAAATATCACGTTAACTATGGACGTAAAAAACCGGCTAACCTTGAAGATAGGCGCGAGCACTGCGTAAGCGCTTCGGCCTTCGACTGACGTATTGACACAAATAGACGTATGTGAGTGCATTAGACCATATTAGTTGATGTAAATGGTAATTGAGTGTTTTTGCTATTAACTTGCGCTCGGAATAACGATAGTTAAAAATTTTTGAGGAGCGATTTATATTACAAACACATTAGGTGCGTTAGCTCGTTAAAAATTGATTTTAAATGTACATAAATTGAGTTCGATTAATATTTCCTATTTGTAGGGTGAAGCAGTTCGTGTCTTTCAATGGGTGTGGTTGCTGGCCCACTTATATGTGAGGCGACCATCTTAGTCCTCGGGAATAGCAACGAATCTGTGATCGACTTCAGATAGAATCCCTATTCTATATGAAGTTGCATACAAATGTTCATGGGTGGCAGTAACCACTTACCATCAGGTGGGCTGCATGCTCATTTGTTACTTCATTCTAATAAAAAAAAAATGTTTATCTATTATTTAAGTATACGTCTTAATATTTACCCACCATTCTTGATAGATATAATATTTATCGATATTCAAAATTCTTTTTTCGTCGTATAATTTATTTTAAATAACATTAATACAAATAACAGTACTTAAAAAAATATATTTCAAATATATATTTAAAAAGTGACCAGTCCTGAATGACTCACTAACTGAGTTAACCATCGTTGCAAAGACTTTACTAATGATGATATGAAGATGACATGTTTTCTTTTTTTTTGACGTAGGGACTCAATAAGGAAGGTATTTTGGTACTCCATCCCTATGGAATTTAATATAACATACTCAACTTTGTAGTGGATATAAAGTCAGTTATTTATTTTAAAATTAATCTGGGACGCCTGACACTTTAATTTTCCTTGGTCTTTAAACAACTTTAAACCAAACTAGGAATTTTACATCGTTGAAGAATTAATAGGCGTGATGGTGGCCTGCAGGCGACTCAGTCTTCCCAACTTTAATATACGTAGATGCGTACCTAGACGTGAATAAATACTACAATTTAACTACTACCCTAATATAATATGCAGGCCTCGCTCGCCGCAGCGAACTAAACAGGCCATTTTCTCATCTCTTCGCATGTCCGAAATTTAGTTGAATAAATTACGTGAAAGGCGAAAACTGTTGAATTTTAACCCTATCCCGCGCGTGACCGCCCGCGCCGCCGCCTGAATATTAATATTTCATGCCTTACATACCCTCTATGTATTACTATAATAAAATTGTGACAGCAATGTCTGTTGATCTGTACATTTGCACTTTTAAAGGAAGAAAACTATATGGACGTCTATGAATTCTCAATGTTGTTTTTGCAAATGTACGTGAACAAGGGAATCCGAAAATTTTGGTTGTAATTCCTTTCTTTGCCTGTACTAGAGATGTTTTTATTTTTTATTTATATTAATTTATTAGCAAAGGAGCACGCAGTCCACCAGGTGCGATTTATTAATTAATGGGAGGAGTGCTACCACTCCTAGTTGCGATCGTCCACAAATGCGTTGGCGGCTTGAGAGCTGTATTCGAGTTAAATTGGAATACACACAAGTGTCTTTCCATTCAAGCCGGATTACAACAACGCTTAAACCTGTTGGTATAAGCCGTAAATAGTTGTGACGGTGGTTTGTCTATTATAATACTGACATAACAGGCGCTCTATCAGGAGTCACACGTGATTTGTTACTCCTGTCACTCTTGAGGACTTAGATGGTTCCAGATATCCAATACAATATAAGAATAAAGGTTATTTAATTGGCAAGAAAATATGTGATATAATGAAAAAAAAACAGTTGAGATTTTTTTTTCCAGATTATTTATAGTTTCAACTCTGTACCGTAACTAATGTCTGTAATATTTAAGGGCGAGAAAATTATAAAGACTTGAAGACTAATGGAGCATGATAACATTCATTGTAGGGAAAATACAGGCTTAAATGATCGTAACGATTTTTTTCCAAATTATTTTTTTTATTTTATGGAAATTTCTATAAGAAAAGTAGAAAGTCACTAATTACGTGCACAGTTTACAAACATTTTGCCTTCCTCTGTTTGTAATTGGAGTGATTTGGACAGAAACATACATTGGGTAGGAACAAATATTTAGCGTTTTGGTAGTCACATATTTTATGCCCACAAATCGTTCGATACTCTTAACGATTTGTCTTTGACAAAAATGTTTACTTATCTTAATGAAAGTCATCTTCTTTTTTTCTTATTTGTTTGTTTAACTTTCAGCTCATCTTAATTAGCGAGCTGGTTATTAATTAAAATGAGAGAAGAAATGTTACTACATGAATTAATCTACATCTTCAGAAGATTACAACACTTATTATGTCCTCTTTTTTATGTTCTAGCGAACCTTTGCTCTATCACGTTGCTTTAGTGTAATTAGAAGAATTGCAAAAACTGGCCAGAAGCGAGTCGTACTTATGCACGAAGGATTTCTTACCATTATCTATCAAAAACGGCAAAAAAGTCGTATTTCGTATAAAATAAAACCCCCCTTCTTATATATTTATTTTATTAAAAAAAAATAAGTGAGTATATCCACCTAAATATTATGTGACTTTCACAAGGGTTTACCTGTTGCCGTAATTAATAATGAGGGAAAAAAAAACACGTTTATTATAGGAGCTTCCTTAAATATTTAATTTATTCTGTTTTCAGTACCTATTCGTTGTTGTAGCGGCAACAGAAATACATCATGTGTTAAATGTCAAGTTATTCATGAGATACAGTCTGGACAGACAGACTGACAGTCGAACAGCGGAGTCTTAGTTATAGGTTTTTACCCTTTAGCGTTTTTACCCTTTAGGTACGGACCCCAAATAAAAATCAATTGTAGCAAATAATCACATTACATTTTACCATTAGTGTATTTACAAAATGAACCAAAAATCTACTCCACGGCTCCCAAGTTCGATTTCAAAGGAGCATCACTACTTAGCACTTTGAAGATTAGTTCCCGAGTCGTAACAGCTGACTTCGCGCCTCCGTCTTCGATGCAAATGATCGAATCATCAAGAGCTCTGGATTACTCTCCACGTAAGTGACTTGCGATGGAAAAGTTCGTATCCTTAAAGATTAATTCGCTGGAATTAAAAGGATTATTAATATTCATTGGAATGCCTCTTGACGTGATCGTGGTCGCTGCCATTTTGGAATAATTCTGTTATAAAGTCAAAAGTGCTCGCTTCTTGTTTTACATCACTTGTAATAAACTTTTTAATTACTTACTTCCTTTGACAGAAAAAAACTGAAGTCAAATAATATTAATCTAAGATATACTATGAACAGTAATATACTCCATGAAGTACCGGGACCACAATAGGGTTACGGTATCCCCTGTATGTCATAAGAGGCCACTAAAAGGGGCTTCCGGGGTCGCAGGCGACAAGGGTGGGAGCTAGAATCGTCCAGCCAAGCAACCCCGGGAAGGACGGTGGCATTGTGGGAAGGAGGTGGTCGCATGACATCGTAAACACCAGAAGATACGGTAAGCTCACCGGGAAAGAGCCAGAAGGGGCATCGCTTGGAGGACTCCGTTTGCTTCCGTTGGAGGTCCCGGAGTCCTCGGACACCGATTTTGGTGCGTTAAAAAATCCACATGACCCGGCGTCACTCCCATAGCTTGAGAACACAAAGTACGTGAATAGTGAGTTTCTTACGATATTTAATGAATCAAGTTACATAAACTTTATGACATTCGCGTAATCACTTACACGAATGTCATAAAGTTCACGTATTTGTCCATTTTTTAAATTACTTTGATATACATACAAACATTTATGTACATACACTCGAAAAACATTATCCTCCTTCTGACGCAGTCGGGTAAAGATATTGTCAATATTTTTAAGGTAAAGAAGGTGATCGAGTAGTTTCGCATTAGTGTGATGTTTTGTAGATAGGAGCATTTGTGATTGACAATATTAAGCGCTGTTATATGTTGGTTTAAGGGATGTAGTACAGGAAACATGCTACTGAGGCATTCCAATATAGTGGTATAGTACAGGATAGCATCTATAACCGGTGGTCAAAATATAATCTTACCCAGGGTTGATTAAATATGTCCACTTTAATATTTGATTAGGATGTACTTTGTTTAGAACACTGCATTTAATAATAGCTAGTTTTTTTCTAATATTCGATTGTATTAAATCTTATTTAGAGCGTATTCACAAAACTAGTATCTGTTGTTTACTAAACCTTTTTCTGTTTACTAAAAAGCGTTTCTAAAAGTAAGGTTTGTAATTTACAACACGACGTCCACATAAAGGTAAGGTAACAATACAACTGTGTACGCCACATACAATAACAATACGTTAAGCGCGGTTTGACCACTTTAGCACGTGCGCTTTGTGTCGTGAATAGCCCAAAACTCGTTACATTCCAGTTTCATTGCGAAGTTTTTGGTGTGCGTTTTTGTAATTTCGAATATTTAAAATTAGAGTACATGTTTTTGAAACTCACTGCTGTGTACGGGTCGAAAGTCATTTGAGCACTCGGAACTCCAGATTCAATATATGTAGATAATTACATCATTTTCCCGGCAATGTACTCACATTGCCGGGAAAATAATCCTATTTAGATGGATTTGTGATTGTGAATTCTCTTCTCACGACAAGATCAGTAGGTATTAGATCGATATACCTGTTTTACTTTCCTTTTTTTGTTATCGAACGGGAAATCTTCAAAAGGTACATGCCGTGCGAGCAACGCCAGACTATGTGGAATTTTTACCGGACAAAAAACACACCGGTCGCCATGCTCGGCGCTCTGAAGGGAACTCTGGGATTTCCAAAGTAAAGCAATCGAAATTTCCAGAACACGTTGGCCCATCGGTCTCCACCCAGATGGACAGCAGGGTCAACCTCACCGTCTGGTCTTTACGACGGAATCAGACACACCGTCATCGTTCCTGGGGTCGCTAACCGGGCGGTTCGAGCTCCCACTCTTGGCGCTCGCAATCCTGAAAGCCTCGCCTCAGACAACAGGCAGGGGATACAGTAGCATTATTCTGATGTCGGAACTACATTAACATTAGTACCTACATAGAGGATATACATGTTAAATTTCTACGAGTCGTAAACCTACTAAATAACGCATTACTCAAACGTATCTTTATAAAACTTCTATGCAGAACGTACATCGTACAGTAAAATTTAAATGAAGATGAATTCAGGCTCCATATTTCGTTTAGTACGATGCAGTTGGAGCTTCTTAAAAATTCTTCTTACCGTACCTCCAAAGTTGAGACGCATCGTGAAACTTACTGCTATGTCGCGGAGCAGTGCACACTAAGCAGTTAAGGTATTTCGTTTTTGATATAATAAATTTAGCGACTAACGAAACATACCTTAAAGATTTTGTGCTATCTTTTACAATTGCAATTTAGTCCTTAATTTTATTTATCTTTATCTTTATATGGAAGTAGCACACGAGTATGCAGTCTACCTGATGGTAGCCACTGCCGCCTATGAACATCTGTTAGCAAGCCAAGATAAGGTCAGAGACTTACTTGCGGTGGGCCATAGATGCGTCGCTATGTTGCTATACGTTGCTACCCCTGAGGGCTAAGTTGAAACAACGAAAAACGAAACAGAGTTAAATTTCATACATGCTTTATCCTATATTCATCCATTCATCCATCAGTCTTCTAAAGCTGACGGCTGGGCATACTCGTAGGCCTAACGGTTTTGCCAATAAATGCTTGGAATAACCGCAGTAGGTGTTGATGGTACACCGTATCCCCTGCATATCGTAAAAGGCGACTAAAATGGAGACTCTCGGGTTGGGGGCGGCAACAGGCAGAGATCGAACCATCCAGCCAAGCTACCCCGGGAAGAACGGTGGCATGTTTGGTCGCATCCCGTTGTAAAGAACAGAACTCCCACGGCGTCCGGCACCTTTTGAAGGTTCCCCGTCGAAAACTAAAAAAAAGGTGTTGATGGTACACGGAAAGACGCTTCTGCTCATATAGTACTTTTCCCCTTAGTCGCTTCGTGCGTTATCCACGGAAAGAAGGAGCGGGATACAAGACCGACACCACACGGCATGATGATTAATATTTGAGAACTGAACTAAATTCTACAATCAAGAGAAACTTGCATCATTAATAAAACATACCTAATGCAAATAAGCCATCTGGAGGTAAGCTATCCAATGAGAACGTACATTATTTATTGCGATAGTTATTTACAGAACAAACTAACTTCCGACTGGGCTTATGCATATTAAACAGGTTTTAGTTGGCAGTTACGTACTAAATAATATCCGTGGTATATCTCGTTATCTTGTGGACTTGGCGTTTCTACTTCCATTTAACTGTGCTACTTTGTTTAAAGACGTATATAACTATGTTAATAAAATTCTAACAAATGACAACTGTGTTATGCGCTGTTGTATTCTTGTCTAAGAGTGTGGTAAGGGAGACATACTTATCCGAGGCGTTCCAACTTAGTCTTCATGAATAGCAACGTATATGTGGTTAACCTCAGGTAACCATGATCTTATCTGGGATTGATTACAGATGTCCATGGGCGGCCATAGGCACTGACCTTTATAATAAAAATTGTACACATTTTATTAAGGTTTCACGTTTGAAAAAATTTTGCGAAAGTATTTTTGATAACATCGAAGTAGTCAGAATCCATGCTTGAAACATATTTAGGGGTGGTGGTTCCTGGTCGAACCATATTGGTTTTACCATTTCTCCGGTACACACATTTCTAGCTTTGAATATTTCTGCTATTTCTTTGTGTTTATTGTATTTCTGTGTTTGTGGCATCCGATGCAGAGAATCACAGGGTTTTGCACGTTCAATGCATTTTGTATTTAAAAGAGTTAGCGAGGATCATGAAGTGAGCTGCTAGCAGTACCTATATAAAATATTTTAGTGATTATGTTTACTATACCAATTTTTTATGTCATCCGCATGTTTTTTGATTAGACCCGTTAGAGTGTGCTGATTTGTGATTAAGTTTTTTTTTTAAATATTTTGTATTTTTTTGTGACCGTCACACATTTACCTACATAAAGTATAATAATAATTGTAATTCCAATTTTTATCCTCAAGACTTACTAGGTTCACGTATTAATCCTTCAATCATGCAGTACGCCCCAGGAGTGCAATATTCCGGTTAGTACAAAATAACTTTCAAACTTCTACCGTGTACAGTAAATTTGTGTAACTGCCTAACTTCTGGAATACATCATAACTTTAAAAGAAAATTTTGAGAAACTTTTCAAGTTACAAATATATCACCGAACTTAGTATAAGCCGTAAAATTATTTCCTTGTACACCATAGTTTGGAAATTTTGGTCTATACGAGTATAAATAATCTGGTGCATTAGATTCAAAATTGCATTTACCATTTTGCAAAATATAATATAGTAAATACGCATTTGAAAGTCTAACATTGATAAATAAAAACGCATAGTTAATACCACTATAAAAAATAATTTAACGCCTCTGTCCACAAAATCCATTGAAAAGATCCATTGATGGATGTTTTTGCACACTTAGGTCCACAACGCGTGTCCGAAGATCCATTACGAATAAAAATACACAGGCATAACCTTCTTTTTACTCGACAACGTCAGAAGGTGGGTAATGTTTTCGAGCGGACCCGTGTCTTCTATTCAGAAGACACGGGTCCGGTCGGGAACCCGTTGGATTCCCAACGGGTTCCCGCTGGCTTCTTTAGGTCATCGGTCTACATCGTCGGGAGTGACCTGTGCTTCTTGAGCACTAATATTTTCATACATTTTGTTCACGCAATTAAAAAACATATAATATTACTTATTTCCACAGTTTTATGTACGATTCATTATTACTGCACCATTTACTACTCTTTCTTCATTCTTATACTTTCTTCTTCCTGCATTATCTTACCTTTCATCCCATTTCAGAATGAAGTAGCCACCATGCCATCCACCTATTGGTCAGTGGACACTACCGGTCATAGACTAAGCAATTTCACACAGAACAGAGATTCTATCTTAAGTTAATCACAGATACGTAGCTCATCCCGAGAACTAAGATGATCGCCTCATATGAAAGTGAGACAGCAACACACCCTTCCACCTCACGCAGGAACTGCTTAGCGCTAGAAATATCTATGGCTGTGGTACCTCCCTGGTCGAACTACATTAGACCTACCACCTTCCATTAAAATATGTTCCAGTTATATAAACATTTTAACCTTAAGATAAATCAGTAGAGTAAAATAATAAATTGTACTGTATTGTACAACGTTATCTGAGCACGCAGCAAGTTCCTCTGTGCATTGCAACTTTGAATCTATTGCGACGATTTATGCCCAAGTTTTAAAGTCAGATACATCATTAAACTAGGAACTAACTTCCACCATACTCGTTCGCTCAATCGTGTAGTCGAAATAAACATATCTTATATGATTTTAGACTACTATTTTATCCGCGGAATTTATACATTTTAATATGTTACGGGTACTCACGATATGCGGTTTTTTGAATTTCTTTTTGCCGATATTTCGACCCAGTTACATGGATCGTGGTCACGGCGGTGGCGGGGCGGAACCATTGTCGTGATATGGAACCAAAAAAAAGAAAAACGAACTAGACGTAGGGTAGGATAGATTAATCTATCACTAGTGCTTGTCAACGGTTCGGAAAATCGGCAAAAAGAAATTCCAAAAACCGCATATCGTGTGTACCCGTAACATATTAAAATGTATAAACATATCTTAATATTGCAACATATGTATTTGTATTTATTATTGCCAACTTAGTGGTAAGTGGTAACTGCCTAAGAATCTGTAATCAGCTTCAAATAAGACTAAAGTCTTACCTGAGGTTGTCCACAGATGCGATGCTATTCCTTTGGACTAGGTTAGAACGCCTTGAATAAGTATGGCTCCCTTACTGAACCCTTCAGACCAGAACACATTACGTTTAACACAGCTGGCAAGGGTAGAAATAATATGCATGTGTAAAATAGCGAAGCACCGGTACTTCCGTATATAATTGCAATTTTGTATAATTTCGTATATCCATCGGATACTTCTCAAGTTACGAAAAAAAACACTACCACAAGTTCTATAAATATACCGTTGCATGAATACCGCAACATCTAATATAGTTAACAGTTGAAAGAGAATTCACAACCAAGCTACAAATGAAATATGAAAATTTATTTAAATTGAACCATTATACGTGCGTTAGAGCTTCGTCTCTCAAAAATATTAATGTGAATACGAGAATATATTTTAAGAACATTAACCAGTTAACTCTTTCCAAAGTAGCTCACGTAGGAGTGTATCATTGTATATAATTTTAAAAGGTTGTACAACCAATTCGGATCGACCGGAGTGGTGCTACCGACACACCTTTTTTATACTTAAACCTAGCGATAAGACAGATGAAACTACTAGATGAAATGTAGTCACCGACGCGTGGGACTCTGGATAAGACTAAACTGAACATTCTTTATACGTTAGTGGGTACAAGTAACGGCCAAGTCACACAACATTTACTATAATAATAAAGAAATCGCAGTAAGGAAACTTAGACTTGGCACGAATTTGTCTAGTTTTCATTACTTTTACGTTACGTTTAAGAGGTGGTAGAACCAGACTAATTCGACCGGGGAAGTACCACCGCCAAACCTATTTCTAGCGTGAAGCATTTTTTTGCGTTTCGATGGAAGGGTGTGGTTGCCGGCACACTTTTATATGAGGCGACCATCATAATCGTCGGGAGTGGCAATGCATCTGTGATTGATTGATAGAAACCATGTTCTATTTGAAGTTGGTTACAGGTGTCCATGAGTGGCAGTGACCACTTACCATCAGGTGGACTGCATGCTCGTTTGCTACTTCAATCAGATAAAAAAAAACTTTTTAGAGATAAACAAGCAGATCCATCGAGACTTTTTTTACATAATATTTTTGTTGGGGTCAACTTTTCTGATTTTTCAAGAAATTGAAATAGCAAACGATGGGATGATAGTGCCACAGCCCTGGTTCCACGACGAAGGAGTGTCTACCTTTAAAATATACCCATAATGGTTCTCAAAAAGGAGATTTTAGTGAATAATAAAACTGAGCCATGAATATCTAAAGCGAATAGGTCCATTACCGCGCATAAATTTCGTTTGAAGGTTTTAAACTTACATCGTTCTCGTACAAACGTAGACGAGCAACCTCATAGACTCGTAATAGGTAGGTTTTTGATATCCAAAACTAAACCATACTCTGTCTAACCTACCCACTCTTCTTTTGTGTGTTATATTGGTATATTTATACTGGAGTTCAATTAGCTTTACGTATGATCAATTTAATTTCAGAAAGTATTTGTTAAACATTAGGAGTCTACTTTTAATAACACATCAACTCGTACAACATACAGGCGATAAATTTAATAGAATTTATACAGTTTCGGATAAATACGACCTCAGTCGATTTGACCTCGTCGTAGAAGTTTGATGTGATCATACAATATGTTTTAGAGGGCCGTGTTTGAAAGAGGAAATTTTATAATATAAAAATTATTTAAATTCAGCGTTGCTTGCGTTTTACTTACATATGCAGGTTTTGTTTCTTATACAAAAAAAAATTAACATGTTGATTGTCCTGTTGAAAATTATCATACATAATGAGCACACATATTATTTCTTGCGTAAAACAGTGTGCTAAGGTGGAAAGGTGTCGATGCCGATTAACTTATTTATAAGACGACTATCATGGTCATCAGAAGTAGCAATTTATCTTTAATCGGTCACATCTAGAAATTTTGTCTTCAAGAATATGTTACAGATGTCCATGGGCGACATAACTACCTACCGATAGATGTGCTGTATACTCATTTAATGTTAAGTTAAACCACATTTTAAAAGTTATTGATTCTGTTTCTGTTCTTTCTAGTGACAAGGATTCGAAATGACCATTATTATTTACATGGAAAATAGTTGTTATCTCCGTCACTGTACGTCGTGGTACCTAAACGACGTCATAAATACCGGTAGGTGAGACTGCACAGGGTTTATATGTAATGCACGCCATCTATTAGCCGGATGCGGAAGCTAAGCCATGTAAATTCCTCTACTTAGAATACTGGCGGTGCAAAGCTCTGCTTTAAAGTGCAAAGTCATTATAATGTGTAAATTGCTTAGTCAGTTGCTTGCTAAGCTAGCATTACCTTGAGATGCTAATGGCTTAGAATGCAAAACTTGGGCTCTAAATAATTATGTGTTAAAACACTTTCGACGTAACTTCTAAATAAGTATTACTATTTAACTTTTATCGTTCTACGTGCGCTGTTTTGTCTTTTTCACGACTCATATTTGAAGGACAAACTAACCTATGTCTTGACAAAATCCCATCCTCACTTGAAAATCGCGACAAAGTAACTTCTTCGGCTCGCTTAGCTATTTTGTGTAAATATAGAAACAGATACTGAAATAGAATAAATATTATACATGTTCATGATATGGCAGTATTTTGGAATCACAGATATTTTATGAATAAATAGCATAGCATAGCTTTTGAATATTTTTTTAATTATATTTATTTTTATATTTCGCTACCTTTGATCACATATTAGTGATCGAAGTTCGCTACGTTATTTTTCGTTATGCACTTTTCATCTGCTCTGTAATTAGTAGAGATAAACTCTATGTATATTCGTGACTTGATATTTCATATGAACCTAAGAAATAAGCATTTCATTTAAACTCAACTTTTAAAAATCCTTACGTGATACGTAAAACTTTAGCTCAACATGGAATACATATAAGATCTTCCCTAGCTGTCTTAAGAATAAGCGATTTTCCTTTAAAGTGCATCTTTCTTCCAGGTACACATACTTTTGTACGTTCGTCCGTTGCTATAAATCCGCCGCGTCGCACTAACGGCCATATAAATACTGAGAGACGGGCCGAGTTACAGTGTAATACACGCCATCTATTAGCGGACAGAGGAATCTATGCCACGTAAATTCCTGTAACGGTGGTCCTAATTTCGTAAGCGATAGAATCTGAAGCAGATGTTAAAATATCATAGTATATATAGTTCTATTATGGAAAGGGAAACAACAATAAATACAATTCTGGTAAATCACTTGAGGTACAAATAATTATTAAAGTATCCAAATCAAAATTTACATTTTATAATATTTAGTAATATAATTTATTAATTACTAAATACACTTACACGGAACCAATTATTGCCAGAACTTCTTTCGGAAGTTATTTCTGAATCGGATTAAACTTTTAGTGCCATCTAGTACCGAATAGTGGGAACATAGGAAGGGATTGTCAACCATATAAGTCGCTTTATTATAAGTTATCACACGCATAGGTATTAATTTAAATAATATTCAATACCTTTTTTACTATACTAAATCGCATGTGTAATCTCTAAATTTTCTACATTCATAATTATATCAAAATCATAATGCTTTATTGCATAAATAATTTCACACACCTATTTCTAGCGTGAAGCAGTTCTTGCGTTTCGTTGGAAGGGTGTGGTTGCCAGCTCACTTTTATATGAGGCGACCATCTCAGTCCTCGGGAGTAGCAACGCATCTGTGAT
>DWNE01002359.1:0-19090 GCA_018249875.1 Cecropterus toxeus | reverse complement strand
ATCCTAGTGTGGGGCTATGAGTGTAGAAAGCGTGTTTTTTGTTTTTTTTTGTTTCTGACGCTACTACATGTTTGCGCGAACAGGTTATACAAGTGTTGATTTTTATCAAATCCTTTTATAATTTGAAACTACAATAATAACTGTGCAATATAACAATATTATAAATATCAGCGGCAAAAGGCTAGTCTCATCTGAAATGTTTTCCCACCCTATGCTAAAGCGGGACTACGGGTTCGAAATGAAAATACTCCGTAAGTTTTAGAATATAAGGAATATAAGAAAGGACCTGTTACATACTTAGTTATACATACATACATACATTATACATACATACTTCCTCGAGCATTGTCTTACGTAAATATAAAAAATTAAGTTATACCTATAAATATACACAAATACAATGCAAACATTGAAAAATACTGTTTAATGTCCATAAATTAATAAATATTAATTAACGGCGTGCAATTTGTTGCACCACATAGAATAAACACAGATAACACGTAGGTTTAATCTTAATGAATGAAGTACTTACCCAGCTTTTGTATAGCGTCTCCAATAATACTTATGGTACGGGCTGCCTGCAGCACCACATCTTGGTGTTCATGTTGCAACATCTCAGAGAGTATATCCGCTAGGAGTGGTATGTGAGAGTGTAGTAGGTACGATAGATGGTGGAATGCAATCGCTGACAGCACTTGAAGAGATTCCAGTATCACAGGTATTACTGACGGTTTACATCTCTGAAAAATTACATAAGTTGCATTTAAAGTGTATATAAACTTCTCTAAAAATAAAAAAAGATACTTATTTAAATATTAGAGATTGTGTACTTAACACAACCTCTAATATTTAAATTATCATACAAGATCATAATGATTAAGAAGTAATGAGAAACAATAAATATCTACTAACGGTATAATATCTACCAATGGTAAATAGGAATGTCTTATTTCGTTGTTTGTTTTAACTCTTTTTTTCATAATATTTTGAATATTAAGAGGTACAATGTATGTAAAACGATATTCTATTGATTTCTATCCATTTTTATCACGGACTACCTGTGTCACCCAGTTTTATCCGCGTTTATTAGAGAATAATCTATTAAAAAACAAACAAACAGCGTGATATTATTATAGCCTAAAGCCTTCCTCGATAAATTTACCATTCAGCACAAAAAAAAAATCAATTTGAATCAGTAGTTCCTGAGATTAGCGCATTCAACCAAACAAACTCTACTGCTTTATAATATTAGTATAGATAAATAAAGGATTTTGAATTACACAATAATTCGCGTTATATTTATGCAAGAAGTTACATATGGATAAAAACCTCTTACCGCATTTTCATTTCCTTTAAAAATCCATCCTAAATTCTTGAAACATATATCCAAAATCCAACTTTTGAAATAGCAATGTCCCTCATCTTTTTGGTCTTTATTCAAAGAATTATTTGCAGTTGATTGATTTTCAATTGCAGTGAACATTTCATCATCAGAGTAGCCCTCTTCAAAGTCGTCACATTCGTCTGTTTCTAGTTTTTCATTATTTATTGATACATTTGTTACTTTACACGGCACTGAATCTTTCTCCATAGCCTTTAATATTTCGTCTATCTTTGGGTCCACTGATAAAACACATCCCATCGTTATAAGTGCACCCACTTGTAATTTCACATCTGTAAATAAATAACGTCATGGAAATATGTTAGTGTTCTTGTATGTCTATAAATTTATTATACACATATCTTACTTAACAACTTATAGATTGACCAACGAAATACAACGCGCAAAAGAGTAACATTCAACATTTGAATGTGCTATATAGAAGATGATTCATTTTATAAATAAAAAAATGTCATTCATAAGTTTATATGTTTCAAAATTCTACAGAACACTTTCCTTTTTAAGTGATATAGACTAAACTTCATGCCGGAGATTTATTGAGTTACAGAAAAAATAAAAACAGTCGCAATTCTAATCTGTAATAGTTACGGAATAATCGCCTGTGCACACTTAACGATTACACTCGGTATACACAAATGTACTATAATATGTTAATGTTATTGAACTATTGCAATATTCATTTTTTTATTTTTTACTTATTTTTTTATTTTATTTTATTTTTAACACAACAGTCTTATAAGTAACATGTTAATCTTAAAATTATTTTACATAGAATTATAGACCTTGAGTGCCAACGAAATAATTTTGTTATACATTGCAATATTTTATCGAACAGATAAAATTTTAGATTTTAGATAATATAATATTAATATAAACATATAGCTTACCTCTGTGAACTAAAAACTTCCTAGTAGATCTAACGAGATCACTAATCAATCCTTCCTGCATCTTATGATACGGCGTAGCCTGAACCAAAGCGGCACAACACTTCAGAGCAACTATAATAACGGAATGGCTTCTCTCGCTATCCAAAATCCCAGTCAGGACCTTATGCATACAAGTCGTCATATAACCCAGCGATGTTGAGAATGGAATGAATGATGTATTTATTTTTTTGCTGTAACAAAAATATATGACTAGCTGTGCCACGCACTTTCACCCGCGTTTATTAGAGGACAATCAATTAAAAACAAACAAACTTCCACGATAAATCTACTATTTAATACAAAAATATTTTTTCTATTTGATCCAGTAGTTCCTGAGAATAGCACGTTCAACCAAACAAACTCTACTGCTTTATAATATTACAGATAGGACATTGCAGTTATGCTTCACGCTCACAAAACTTCAAGCATACATACAATACTTCCGACCATTCATTCGTAAACAAATCG
This sequence comes from Cecropterus toxeus, assembly GCA_018249875.1. Classification (NCBI taxonomy): domain Eukaryota; kingdom Metazoa; phylum Arthropoda; class Insecta; order Lepidoptera; family Hesperiidae; genus Cecropterus; species Cecropterus toxeus. The sequence goes on along the minus strand of DWNE01002359.1, from coordinate 16,294 downwards.
CACTCAGGGTATGCATCCAGAAGAGTGTACCCTGAGTGCAATTTGTGGTTTAAAATGATGCCACTGCTATTTCTGGTTTCATCTATTTTAATTAACCGACTTCAAAGAAAGGAGGAGGTTCTCAATTTGTCTGTATTTTTATTTTAACTTTTATAACTGGTAAATTTTCTGCCATAAAATCGGGGCTATGTATATTAAAGAGAATACCTTGCTTCAGCTTGCGAAAGATACATCTTGGAGCCCGCCAAGAGTGCCAATATCACACTTAATGCACTAGCTCTACTGCTTGCAATGGGGTCAGCTACAGCACAGTACGCCAGGGTCTTCTTAACTGCCTCTTGTCTGAATAAATTGTTGACATCAAGCGAATCCGGTAACAGCGCCCACCAGTAACCAAATACTTCTCTTTTCTCTTTAACCTGAAAATTTTTGGAATCTAATAAAAGTTACGCCACTCGATACAGCGCCATCTATTCAATTCTAAGTATATATCATATCAGCTGCACAAAATACTTGACACATAATTCTAGAAATACGATATCAAATATTTCCACTTAGGTAAGAAAGATTTACGTGCACACATTATAATACTCCCAATTTTTAACCGTCAATTTCTGTAATTTTAATACCAAATAAATATGTAACTGAGTGTTATGGAACACTAACGGCCTACTTACTATTTTTTTATAGAATTTCATAGCATGCAACACTCATTGAACATTAAATAAGAATATTTAACACAAATATGAAAATTTGCAGATTTGTACTAACCTTAAATAACACCAAAAACAAATTGGATGCACTTTGCCTTACTCTAGATTTCAATGCAATGAGTTTAGCTTCCCTACTGTTCTCCAGATCGGACATATCTGAATCACTAGTTACAGCCCAGCAATTCCTTGCTTTTTGTGGCTCTAAAAAGTTTTGAGAAGCGGGCTTGTATGCCGAATTGTTTTCAAAATCACCCACATCCTTCATCAAACTTCTGTCAGACACTGGAATTTCCTTCTTTAAACTTTCAATTGCATTATTCCTTTGTTTTCGCACTTTTTGTTTCTGAAATAAACAACATAACTTCTTGTAGAAAATTTCTCAAGGTAAAGATTTCATAAATAAATGGCTACTCTATGTTATCGTAAAGTAACCTAGCCAACTATGGCCCAGTGTGATATTTCATTATTTTTTAGATAACTTTGGCATAGGCAAAGTAATTAAAATCACATTCCCAATGGAATGGATTTACAATAGAACTGCAATTTACTGTAAAATTCTGAATTCTGAGCCTTATACACTGAAGCCATTAATTATTTATTATAATTATTATCCCACACTTATACACCATTTTGTAAGAACAGGAAAAATTCTAAATAGATAAGTGTTTTCAGAAGGTACTTTATTGTTATTGTTATGCATTACATTTTATACCATGTGTCTTTAAAAGTATATATATAGTTTGAAAAGTACCTATATTACCTTCCCACCTTTAGGATTGAGTTTTACTGGCACTGCAGCTATCGTCTGCTGTGAAGGCATTATTCTTTCTGGTGCTCCCTTTTGGTCAATAAGTCCATACAATATAAAATACCTACAAATACCAATAATCTCTGGCATGGAAAAATCAACTTTTGGATCATTAAAATACAGATGGGATAATACTCTTAAAGCAGAAATCACTACCTGAAATAAGAAAATGATAAGCAGGTCTTAATTATACAACTTTCACGACATAATTAAAAGGATATCGATATTTGATGTTACGGTAAAACTGTATAAATTAAATTGAAGGTAAATTTGCAATATTGTTTTGAAATTAGCAAAATTATACACAGCATTTTCATAGTATGTTTTTAAGACGTCGTGAGATACCAAACATGCATGCAGTGCAGCTGATGGTAATTGACTACTGTCGTCCAAGGACATGTGTAAGCAACTTCATACAAAATGGAGTTCCTATTTGAAGTCAATCACAGATGCATTACTACTCCAAAGGACTAAGATGGTTGCCTAATATAAAAGTGAGCCGACACCCACTCTTCCACCGAAAAGCAGTAACTGCTTCTTGCTAGAAATAGGTGAGGCAGTAGAAGCTCCCTGGTTGAACTATGCTAATTTTACCACCTTCCAAATAAATAAAACAAAATGTGTCATATATATAAAAAAACTAACAAATATGAGACAACATACTCTAATTACTTACCTTACAATATAGAAATTCGTCTTGAGATTTACTGTACCCTTTCATTAGATACTTTATAATCACAGCTGAAATGTGTTCTTTTATTTCTGATGTTACATTTGATTGGTCAGTCTTACTGTCATCTGATGTTGTCAGACAAACTATGCACTTCAATGCAATCAAATGAGTTTGTAGTGGATTGTGAACACTTAAATTGGGACTTTTGTTTACATCCATAATGTTCAGCAGGATACCTTGCTTTCCTAGCAATTCTTCTGTGAACTAAAATAAAGTTAAATATAAAAGATATTTCGATAATAACACATATTACAAAACCCGGACATAGAAATCTGATTTAATGAGTGATGATAAACAAATGCTTGGCAAACAGATGTTCATGGTCAACCCATTATAGTCCCACTGCTGATTACAGGTCTTCTCTCAAAATAAGAGTTTTAGGCAGTGGCATAGAGAGGGTGGGGGCGGAGGGGCGGTCCATGTAAGCCCACGCTACGCCACTGGTTTTAGGCCATAGTCCACCCCGCTGGCCAAGTGCGAATTGGTAGAATTCACACACCTTTGAGAACTCTTTTTTTCTTTACAGGACTGTCATATGTGCCGGTTTCCACACAATGCTTTCCTTTACCGTAAAGCAGTGATAATTAGATTCCAATACACACATTGTTTTAGAAAAATCTGTGGTACGTGGCTGGGATTCGAACCTCGGACACTCGATTGAGGCCGAGTTTTAACCACTATTACAGATAAATGAGTCAACTTAAAAGAAGTGTAACCAAATGTGTATGAAGTCTATCTATCTATATTTGGCCACTGCAGAAGGTATAGTTTGACCATGGTATGATGGTAGACCAGTGTACTATGACCTAAGCAATGCTCATTGATAGATCTATGGTCATCAGGACAATAATGGATTGATGATGAAAATTACCTCTATATCATTCATATATTGAAAATAAATAGGGTATGAAAATATATTTATATATAAAAACACATTTCTTTGTTTTACTAAAAAAAACACTGACTAATATTATTTTAAAAAATTACCTTTTGACCGGCAACAGGATCACAATTCAAAATACACTGCATATTATGAAGAATATCTGGCATTATAATGTCCGAACATGATTTTAAACAATCTATATGCCAAGCTACAGCTGTCCACAGGTAGTCCCTCGTAAACGGTGTGTTTTGTTTTGTTACCATATTATTTATTAAATGAGACGACTTCGCCGCTAGAAATTCATCAATCGGCCTTATGTTACTGCAAAGAGCAGATACTAGCGAAGTGACATCCTGCAAAATAAAGTTTATGAATGAATCATACACTAAACACGACAACTTGATAGCACAATTTTAAATATACCTGTTTCCGTATAAACAACTCCGCATTGTAGGTTTGCGCGTTTAATTCATCGATTAGCGAATTAATTCTTCCTTTGTTATAATCTTTTACACTCAAAAGACTGCACAGTTCGCCAGATATCGCTGTAAAATGTTCAGGTGTTCTACTACCCATTTCTCTGGAAATTAAACGAAACATATATTAATGTACAAGTAAAATTAAATTTATTCTTATAGACAATTGTTTAGCTAGTTGTTACCATTACAAAACTTATAATATCAGTAATAATTCTTAAAGATTTAACACGTTTTACTCATGAACTCACTTTCGTTTAAAACTAATAAAATATCACAACCACACCGCCACTCGCAACTCGCATCGCACTCGCAGTAAAGTCAAGAAATTTGACAACTATCACTGTCAAATTGACAGTGACATTGAAAGTAATGGGATTTTTTACGTCTTGCAAAGCCTTGGATTCCGTCGTTACATCCTAATTTTCTTTTTGCTACCTTAACACGTGTTTACAAACTAGCACTAAGAGTTTAAATAATGAAATAGACATGCTAGAAATAGAATGGCTACCAGTAAATAAATATTTAACGAAAGAAACAGAATAAGAAACCCTTCTGTGTAGCTAATCGGGCGAGTAGGGAAATTACTAGTACAGTATAACTAAGACTAGGCTTAAAACGCATTAAATTAATATATGAGATAATTGAGCCTAATGCTCTTAAATAAATTATTATTGTTATTGTTTAAAATTTTAATAATGGATACATCTAAACAAGTTCTCTCGAAATACCGATAAATATTTTATTATAATCCTTGTAGAAACATAATTATTAATCAAAAATGACAATAAATCGGATAAAAAGTCACTTTAATTTTCGTTACCCTTTACACAAACTAACATGACTTTATTTAATAATTTTAAAGAAACCCTACCGTCGTGTCACCCATGGGAAAGGCTAATAAAAGATAAATATTCCAATCTAATAAAATATGGACATAACTCTATAAACAACCCTCCATATCCACATATAAAAGAAAAACTTCCCGATAAAGAGCGTTTAAAATTTACGATAATTGGAAATAGGGTTACAAAGGAATTTAATTACTGTGTAAATTTATTAAAAGGACTACATAAGTATAGATGGAAAAGTTTTGACAATCCTGTGATTAAAGGTAGGTACGAACCTTAGACGCCTATGTTCATATTAGTACGGTAATATATGATACTATTACCGTGATATTAGTGTTCGAAGCGCCTCTATCATTACAATACCTCTTTAATATCTCCTCAATATTATAAATGCGAAAGTTTGTGAGGATATATGATTGTTACTCTTTCACGCAAAAACGACTAATTGGATTGAGATGAATTTTAGTTTAGCAAATAGATAGTATTGGGTCTTATTTAACACCTAGGATATTTTTTACTATGGCAAGTGACAAAACGGACGAAGACGCGGGAAAAAGCTCGTGGTATTTAAATTCAAAACACGGAAACGTGTATTTTTTTTTTATTTTAGTACTTAGTTATCAATTAAAGATCGCTATCCTAAGCTTTGTAGATTGTATTAAGAGTGCTTAATCTTTACCCAGCTTCCAGTCCTTGTGTTATGTTTTCCTCGTTAAAAACTAAATTCTTTGCAGGAGTAACCACCGTCGAATGGCCAAAAATATTGAACGATCTCAAGATTCAATATGGTGGATCTGCTTATTGCTTAAATAGTCAGGTTGCAGTTTTAGTCAACGGAAAATTTCTGGGAGGCGAAAAGGAACTGAAAGAGCTTGTAGAAACTAAATACACTTACCACCTTATATTAGATTACTATAAAGAGGGCGTTGATCAATTTGCAAAGTTTATTAATTTATCTGGCGTAAGTTCAACATTTTAATTATATAAGTATTATTACCTATGTCGCATATTAAGCCAACTACAGCTATTCTAATGCCGTGACGGAACTCCTGGCAGTTGTCAAACATCTTTATTGTACAAGTAATAAGCATAAAAGACAAGATTGCTACAGGAACTCAATATATAGCATAATGAAAATAACGAAATCTTAATAGTTCCGAAAATATATAACAGATGGCGCTAAAATAAATAAACGCATCTCAACGCCGACAATCTGGTTTAACCTGCGCCTAATGATTTTTCACATCGAAAGTGTAAAAAATATTTCGTATTAATGCAATATGGGTACCTATTTTTTTTTTCAAATAAGTTATAAACGCAACTATTTACAGAGACCTTGTGCCTACATCCATATTTCGATTAACGATGAGCATACTGGGACTCTAATGTTTATGGTAAGTTCATAATGGATTATTCATCAGGTGGTCGAACGAGTATGGTTTTACCGGGGATGTAAACCGCTACACCTATTTATAGAGTGAAGCAATTCTTGCGTTTCTAGGATTTGTGATAGGTGTGATTGCCGGCTCCCGTTCATATGAGGGGACCACCTTTATCCTCGGGAGGTGTAACCCATCTGTGAGTGACTTCAAACATAACCCTTGTTCTATATGAAGTTGTTTGCAGATGGGTGGTAGAAATCAAATACGCTCAGATCAATTTTATAAGAAAAATGGATGTCCATAAGTTGGCTAGCACCTGCTAGCCAATGGATGGAACAATGGTGGGCTTAATTCTTCAAGCATTACCTAATCCTTGTAGAATTAAGCCCACCATTGTTCCTAAACATTATTGTAAGGTACATAAAGTATAAATATTCGTTCATGAAAGTAGGTACTATACATAAAACAGCAAATATGTAAAAGCTCGATAATTATGTCGTTTTTAAAAATGTGGCGTAGCGTGGGGTGTTGAGGGGGGCGTTGGGGCGGTGCGCCACGGGCGGTACATTTTGAGCGGCGGCAAAAAAAGATTTGGCAACCTTGTTTTTCTGGTCGTCAAGTTAGATATTGTCTTATTTTTTTTTTGGTGGTCAAGTTTGATATTGTTGTTTTTTTGACGTCAAGTTTGATATTGTCGTTTTTTTGGTTAGATATTATTGTTTTTTTGTTTTGCCGACTAAAATGTGTCAATAGATAGCGAGTTCTACTTCCGCCCCGGGCGACGTAAGCCCACGCTACGGCACTGGCTCCAGGCTTCCTCCAGTTGTGGAGAGAGACCTGTGCTCAGGCTTACTAAAAATAATCAGAAGTAGAGTTCTCCTTTATCTTTATTGTTTATTGATATATGACCTATAACAACTCATTTCAGCTATACGCGGATTTAGTGCCTAATACTTGCGAGAATTTCCTTAATCTTTGTAAAACTACAAAAGGTGGTTACTCAGGCACTCCTATTCACCGTATTGTAAAGGATTGTTGGATACAATGTGGTGGATTTGGTCTCAAAGGTACAGATTTGGGTTGCGAAAATTTCATAGTGCCGCATGATAGACGAGGAGTAATTTGCATGGCTAATGATGGCAGGTTTGTAAGCAGTTAACTTTTGTACCCATTTTAAAACAAAATGTTACTGACGGAAAATATAGTGCATATAGGTACAATTGACAAAACTTGTTTATAAGTAATGCAGCAATCACTTCGCGTAGTCGCTGCGAAATCGTTGCGTACATACAATCACTTCTCAGCGATTCTCAAACCTTCCATTTTTGTTGCATCTGGAGTTCTAGACCTTTGTATTTCCTACGAAAACACCACGACGCAACTTCAATCAATGTAGCACGTGAACCTTTCGCTCTATAATAATAACACGTTAATATATAAATAACATTACATAAGAATATATATTTTTATAGGTGCGTTGTCACCACCAACAGTTCGAAAAGTTGTAGCGATGTTATTCACCTGGAACCACACAAGCTTGTCGGTGCCGTGTAGTGTCATTGCAGTCCGTGTTAATAGATGGTTAAGGAAATACGTATTGTTTATCATAATAATATCCTTAATGTACATATTTAGGCATGTGGATTGTTCTACGCAATTTTTCGTTTTACTTCAACCGGCACCTTGGATGGCTCGTCGATATGTTGCTTTCGGACAGCTAATAGACGGAGAATCAACCTTAAAAGCAATTGAATCGGTACCTACTTGGTATGAATCTCCAAGATCTGAAATTATAATGTATCAGACTGGAATTTTAAATCTAGAATGCCAAGATATAATGATAAATAAAGGCGCAAATGAATACATTCATGGACATATTGAAGATCTTAATACAATAGGAGAAATGTTTTATGAGGTGCGTATTTCATCGTATGTTTTGTCGTGAACATACAAAAGTTACTATTTTAAACATTTAATTGGTACATTGGTGGTTGATTTGTTTAAAACATGTATAATATGTTTCTAGGAGCTCATGGAACAAGTATTCTTGTTAGCAGATCTTAGATACAGAGAAAAACTTATAAAGCAAGAGATGGAAGAGGTGTCGGTCGAAGAGGATGAAATACAAAATATAAGAGAGACTAAAAGGTTTCTTATTTCTCTATACATCTATTTGTACTGATAATAACATTAAGAAAATAAAACTACCGAAATATTTTCAGGTTTATACGCAAAAAAGAAGAGATAGATAAACAGCTTCAAAAAACTCAAGGTGACAATCTTCGTTCAACAACAGGGAAACAAGCAGAAAAGTCTCAAATTGATAATCGACGTCCATCGTCTGCTAAAAGCCAAGCCGATAATCGTAGACGATCGTCCGCAATCAGTGAAGATGAAGATAATAAAGAATTCGACGTTGAAGTATATGAATACGAGCCAGAGGAAGAACCATACAAACATGTATCACTTGCTGGAAGTCCAAGTCTCGTGGTCAAGCCCGAGAAACCATATTATATTCCGTTAACCGATGTACCATACCCCGGAGATGTCGATTCTACCTTTGATTTGAAAAAGTTAGTGTTTCTTTTATACTATGGACATAAACGATTGTTGTGTCAATATGGTTTATCGATTTGTTATTTCTTCCTACGCTACCTTTTTGGTACGGTCGTTTTAAACTCAACTTTTACCAACGACAAATACTGGTTTTTCTTTAAAACAAGAGTGTTCACTGCTGCTGTGTTTAAATTTTATGGTAAGGCATCCATATTTACCAACGAGTAAACAGGGGCAGCAACGGATCTGTTGCCAACCTTAGAAAAGACAGATCTTAGGTATATGGGGATGGTTATAACTGTTCAGGAACGGCGGTGAACTCTTATCAACAGGTGAATAGCACGCTCGGTTACTACTAATATAATATAAAAAGAGCATTATATATATAAAGCAGTATCACATTTTTCTTAATTTCATTTTATGAACGGTGGGTTTTTAATGGTTATACAGTTATTCTTCTAGAAAAATCTGCGAATTGAAAGTGGCTTGTGGTTATTGAGATTTTCTTTTCAGGATGTTAAGAGGAGACTATTGTCTAGAGAGTGACCTGCAAGTCGAGGCTAAAGCAAAGCGGACCGGACAACGAGCCTCATTCATGTCGGAAATGTTCCGATTAGACAATTCAGAACCGGAATCGAGTAAAAAGTTGATTTTTTAAAATAATTTGCTTACTTAACGGTTGTTAAGTAAATTCTAAATTGTGTCAGTAGCATTGATTGCCTACGTTATTATATATTTTATAGTTTATTGTATTGCTTTTTATTATACGTATTAAAATGTAAGGTTCATAATAAAAATGTATCCTAATATGAGGTTTTAATATTTAAGTTTCGTACCGTCAAACATTTTTGAGGCTAAAGGTGCTTATCAGTTACAACAATATGTTATTATTAGTTTTGAAGCATTTGACAATTTTTTTTTATGTTTTCCCAGATGCGTCTCTGGGTTCTGATGACGAGTTGGAAATTAAAAAATACCTAAAGTAAGATTTTATTAAATTTATGTTCTTTTTTTCGATCATTACTATTTAATAATGCACAAAATATTTTGAGTAAAGTTGCTAGAAATATTGGTTACTCAATATTATAAATATGTAATTGTTATACAATAAAAATTGTACAATAAAAAGTGCAGTGTATTAACGTAATATTTAATCGTACAACAATTACAATAACAATTGTAATTGTTAAAAAAACATATAGGGAATTATCAGACATGGTACAATAATTAAAATTGTTTAAAATATTCACATTAATATTATTTTTAACAGGCACAATGTAGACAGAGTAAGCTTTGCCGGAAGCGTCGTTCGAAACATAGCAAGAGGAGTGGCGAAGTTCAATATTTTCGAAGATACCAGAAAGTAAAATTTTACATTCGTTTTTATACGTTTTTACCGAAAAATACTTATATACATATTTTTACTTTATAGGTCTGAATTAGTGACGGACGAAGATCTCAAGAAACTTAAGTAAGTACCTACTTGTTATTTGTTTTTTAACTAATGTAACATAAGCATGAAGTCCAACTAATGGTACCGACCAAGGTATTTGTATTTAACACCGAACAAATTGAAATCCTACATGAAGTTGGCCACCAAAACATCGTTCCTAAACAGTGGCGTAGCGTGGCCTTACGCCGTCCGGGGCGGAAGTTGTACTCGCCACACATTATACAAATTTTGACGAGCAAATAAAAACGACATCTAACTTGACGACCAAAAAAAAATACGACAATATCTAACTTGACGGCCAAAAATATGTAGGTGGGTATGTTGACTTTCTGGGCACCCTCAAGAGCGGAGTGCCTAATTCTCACTACAAAGTCTACTAAAGAGACTCACGCATGTATTAAACCAAAAATAAATAAAAAGCTTTAACTAAATTTTCCCGGGTTATACAATCGGCGGCGCGCGATGCTCGTTTGCTCGGATCTCTTGATAACTCTTTTACAATATAAAAAGACAGAGTGAAACTGAACTGAACATGCCGTTTCTCCCTAAGCTTTCTTATATTCAACTTATAACAAATTATTATTTTCTAACAGCCGGCAGTGACGCCACCGCGCTAATATTCTTTCTATGCTTTCTATTTTGCTTAAATCATAATTGAATTATTAATTGAATTGTACATTTTTTATGTCACAGCGTAGCATCACTACATAAATCAGGGGAACCCAGTGAAAAGTGAGTATGTAATCTGCACATATAAAAAAATGTTTAAATATTATAAAATATCTCTCATAACTAATGTTTAATTATCACCCCAACAGTGAAAATATAGCTAGGGTGAGTTATTTTTAACAGTATTTAATAAAGAAAGAACTTAATTTGTTTACATATAAAAAATGTGTAATATTATAAAATAATATATCTCCTATAACTAATGTGTTATTAATAAGCCCAACAGTGAAAATATAGCTAGGGATAGTAATTTTTAACAGTAATATAAACAAACTTAATTTGTTTACATCAATGTGTATCTTATCGTCAACCCATTATTGTCTCACTGATAGGCTAGGGTCTTCTCTCAGAATGTGAGAGTGTTAGGCCATAGTCCATCGCGCTGGCTAAGTGCGCATTGGTAGACTTCACACACCTTTGCGAACACTTTTTTAGAACTCTCAGGTGTACAGGTTTCCTCACGATTTTTTCCTTTACCAAAGAGCAGTGATAATTAAATTCTAATACGCACATCATTTTAGAAAATCAGTGGTGCATGGCATTTGAACCTCGGACGCTCGATTGAGAGGTCGAGTTGCAACCATTAGGATATTAGGATAGCCTAATGGTTGCAACTCGGCCGCTCACATTGGAGCAGTGATAGCCATGCTCCAATGTGTACCTACCAATATATGTATTTTTAAATATTTTAGAAAAGTTTCATTAGCCATACCGGTAGAAAAGGAGCAACGAAAAATTAAAAGACGACAAACGGGATTCATAAGGGCCGAAGACTTGGAACGTATTAACATAACCCTCAAGTCTAGTAGTTCCCTAATACCGCCCGAAGAAGAAGATTCTGCATCAACCGTCAGGTAATGGGGCTTTAACGCTGTCCTGCCTCACAGCCCTTCACTGGAATGGTGACGTGGATGCATTTATCTACGTATATTTATTTCGTTTCTTTTTGGTCGCCAAATAAGACGACCGAAAAAAAACGTCAAAAAGTTGGAGGTACAAACATAGTGTTGTTACTTACGTTTCATACTTCTACGATAATTTAATGCAAAATGCCATAATTTTATGGCTGTCATACGATAATTACCTGGCTACAGATTGGGAACAGTGTTCTTTCTCCAGACTTGAACGTGACTAGTTAGAGTAGAAGTAGGTTGTTCCGTTACCTAGTCACCATTTCAACATCCATTTGACGACATTTGGATATTAAACAAAACCTTTAAAGTGCTGTGACGCTTTAATATTTAGTGACATTCTTCACAAATGTCCTATTATTATTATTAACTTTTTCCTGCAGAAAAGTCCGCATAGCGCCATCGGCCATAGCAACGCAGACGGGCGCGAAGCCAAATCGCAGACAAACTGGCTTAATACGGCCGATGATTAAAATATCGGACACGGATGTACCTCGGCGGTCAGCATTATCTCGTTTGTACGACGATATTGATATCTCACACGACGAAGACGGACCTAAACTGAAGGATTACAAGTGAGAATGTTAATGAGACTAGAGACAAAAGTCTAGTGTTGGTGAAAAAATTATTTCACGAGTGTGCTTTACTTTTATTTACCTACAATACGTACAGTCGCGAGCATAAATATATGAATATGGACTCGACAGCAAAAACATGCACGAATGCAGAAAAAATATCTGACATTAACAGGCAGCATAACCAAACGACATCAAAATGTACATCAAATAATTGTGACTACCTGTCATTACTTCCAGAATAATTTCCATTTCCAGTTAATGTCAGATATTATTACTGCATTCGTGCAGAAAGATTGAACTCGTTCTTGGGACAGATATTTTGGTGACCTGCCCATAGTCATATATTTATTCTCGTGATTGTACCTTTATAAATGGATAGCTGCTTACGCATTCTTAAACTTTACTAGAATAGAGATAATTATATTGTCTTCTAGAACCGTTTCGGAGGCAGAACATAAATACCCGTTACTTACATGCTCGCCTTATTCTCGAATCAAAAGCGACGACAGCAGAGAAAAGTATCTACGGCACCTACCATCCGATCATTCGTACGAACATGCACTCGGCTTCCAGCATGGCAAAAAGGTTGCACGTAAAATATCCTCGGATTACGTCAAAACAATAGATCAACTGCAGCAACGAGGCGAGAGTTCTATCCGGAGCGTGGAATTCGCGAAAACACGCCCTTGCATGTCAGTTTCGGAGTACCAAATGAAGAATCTAAAGTATTACGAGGAAAATAAGAGCGCAACTAGAATAGTAACCGTTATGCCACCTTCGTCATCTTTTGGTAAGAAATAATTGAAATTTTGATATATTTTTCTGTCATACTTTGGAACAAACTGTTTGGAATGTTGCTTTTATTTGTAGCCAAAATCATTTTGTTTAGAAATTAAACGATTCTTTACGGTAGTACCAATATTCGGATTTTAAAAATACATATTCAAAGATGGCGAAAGTAAAACAATATTTAACATATATACAAATAGCGTCAAACACCTTTACCTAGCTTGTTACGTGTTAAAACGCTATTAATTATTTTTAAGTGTTCAAAAGTTAGTGAAACTATTGCCTCTTGAACACGTTTCTTAACATAAAAATGAGGAAAAAATATTGTAATGATATCTTTTCTTAGAGTGAAATTGTTTGTATTGTTAAGATCTCCTATTAAGTTAGTTCGATGCCTATGTTTTCTAATTGTCATTATAAATGTACGAATTCTAATTATTTTTTAATACGTTTACTTTAATTTAGCTAAAAAGAAATCGTCAGGTGGTCTACGATTACCAGGAGACACGCCAGTTTATTCTATGGTGCAAGTATGTGTTTTAAATATCTTTCATTTACTATCTTTAATTTCTTTTGCCTTTCATTTTTTATCTTTAATTTCCTTAAGTTGAATGTTTCTAAATATTATTTTCCGTTATAGGTAAAGAGCCGGAAGTCGTAACATTATTCAAGATTTTATAAGTTCATTTCATTTTTTGTAAGAGGTATTTCTTGATAATAATAAACTTTAATTTCTCATTAATTCATTTTTATTACATTCCAATTACTCACGTAGTAATGTATTTGTGATTCATAAACTATATAATAAAAAATCAATAATAATTACAATAAAGAACAAGTTTAATAACATTGAAATAGCAGCACAAGAAATTTCCCAACAAAATATAATTAATTAATACCACAAGGTACAATACAGTTACACCATCACAATGCCACCTTATGTACATATATTCATTGAATCCAGCTCCTTGTTATGTAAATACTGATTACCACGTGGTAAACTTTACAAAACTGCTTACAAACGATCAGTCATGTCCTCTACTCTAATTGCACCCGCGGACGAACACACCGATTTGAGACAAGTTTCATTGATTCACGATATGACACTGTCAATTAGCACCCCTATTATTTTTGGTTATACAGGTAGGTATATGCGCGTACTATTCATTTCTCAAACTTAAGGGTAATTCACTATTTAAATCACCATTAGTGTCACTAGTAAGAACATTTCCTGTCACGCGTGTATACTCTCCCACGCCTAAATATTATTTCTGGCCCGTAGGCGTGTTACTGGCATCTCTTCATTTAATACGCACATGCACATGGGTTGAGAAGACGGCAGCCAGTTAATAAATGTGTGACTCGAACACGCTTGCCTTTACAATCCCGCGCGACAGGGAAAAGGCCCTAAATGCAAATTTATAAGATATGTATTTTTTTTCAATAACAAATTCAGATCCTTGATTTGCTTAAATTAGAAAAATACTTTTTGCTCGTCAATTTATGTAATTATAATACAATGAATGTCAAATAAGCAGGGTCAATAAGGAAACATATATTTTGTATAATACAAATTCATCGATCAATTTTTTTCACAAATTATTATTATCATTTAACGTCATTAATATATATAAATAGTCAAAAGGCAAATTTACAATTTACTGATCAAGGATATTACGAGTAATTTGAGAAATGAACAGTATGCGTTTACACCATAGACAAATAAATAATAGTCATGTACCAGCGAAACTAGTATAACCTTTACGTTTACTTTGGATTATCGCACTAAAAACTACAAATCACAACACTCACGAGTTATATAGCATCCTACTCATTTTATCATTTGATTGCATCTCATAACGCCGAAAGCTCGAGATGTTTGATGCATGCTTTCTAACGTGCCAAGGCCTATTTTTGTTATTAATCCGGGTAATTCCAGCTTATCCGGTTTATTTCGGTTATCCAGTTTCGCTCGCCCACGATATTATTTACGAAACTCAAGATTCATTTCCATTCTAATGTCCGTGGCCGTGTCCCATGGCTCCGAACGCGTTTACGTTGTTCGAGGGTCGTTGATTGCCCTCCGCGTTGTCGTCGTTGTTGTTGCCATTGTTGTTGCGCGTCTCCAGCTGTTGTTGCCACATTGACGCGTAGAAACCTCCTTGCGCTAGTAGCGTTTCATGACTAGAAGAGAATTAACAAAAATTTATAGGAATGTGCATAGCTGATTATTATTATGGGTGACTTACATTTGGGTGACGATAATGATTCCTATCTTTAGATTAGTCTTCCTTGGTAAGAAATCTATGATTAGCTTCAGTTAAAAGGCTTATTTGGTGATCTGCATCTGTTAAAAAAAAACTAAATGTGGCTAAAGTCCTGCGTTCCAATTGGCTGAACTTGGCAGATCATTTGCAATTCGCCATAACATACAGCACGCGTATATATAAAATGAGCAACTTAGTCTTTAGGAGTGTCTACACATCTGTGATCGGTATCAAATGGAACACCTCTTGACCATCACGTGGACTCTTGTATTATGTCAATTTTATAGAAAAAATGCACCATATGGCTGTAGTCCTACGCTCCATGTGTCTTGACTAGCAACTTACAATTCAACAATGCCATAGAAATTGTGACTATCCAATTACTATCGTTAAAACATTAAAACAGAAAACCCGACTGCTTAAAATGAAATTTTTGGTATATATATCGAAAAGCACGGTAGTGCTTGGCCGATATTGTCGTAATAGTAACAAAAGTCGTCCCTCCCTCCTGGTTCCTCTAATTCCAGGCGCAATTTTTTAAATTATATAGCCTATGCCACTTTCCAAACTGAGACGATTCTAATGATATGTCATACGTCAAAATCCGTCAAGCCGTTTTGGCTGTAGCGCGTGCCAAAGAAATGGTGTACATACATACATATACATACAAACAAACAAACATACATACGCTCGAAAAACATTACCCTCCTTCTGACGCTGTGGGGGTAGAAAGAAAAATGATATTTTATACTCACTTTCCCCTCTCAATAATTTCTCCTTCCTTAAGAACTAGAATTTCGTCCGCGTGAACGATAGTTGACAGCCTGTGTGCGATGATGAGCGTCGTGCGGTTCGCACACACACGAGACAACGCCGCCTATAATAATAATGGTTATTCAGACAATTTTTGGGTTACAATAATTAGATTAAATAAGACTGAAAGGACGCCAATAATTAAATATGCCGGTTAAGGCTTCCAAATATATGGCACAATTAATAATTTTCTTACTCTTAACAGCTGTGTTACAATATTAAATAGATAATATAGGTAATATATTGTTTGTGGGTCACTTGTTCATGATTCTCACGAGGTGCTGCAGGTTATCTTTTGTATACGAGAAATAGTCGTACAATTATCAATTTATAATAAAAAATAAAGGTTACG
>DWNE01002358.1:0-19090 GCA_018249875.1 Cecropterus toxeus | reverse complement strand
TTATAAAAAGTGTTATAGCTTAGGCGTAGGTTTTGGTTAAAGTTTACATATTGAAGGTTAATTCACAGTGT
Source organism: Cecropterus toxeus (assembly GCA_018249875.1). Classification (NCBI taxonomy): domain Eukaryota; kingdom Metazoa; phylum Arthropoda; class Insecta; order Lepidoptera; family Hesperiidae; genus Cecropterus; species Cecropterus toxeus. The sequence goes on along the minus strand of DWNE01002358.1, from coordinate 19,019 downwards.
GTATTTGACGTTTGATGTTATGTTTTCGTGACATTACTAAAAAGGGTGAAAAAAAAATTTAACAAAAAAATATCACTGACTTCCATGCCACAAAAAAGTAAAAAATAATTTTAATACATAGTGGTTTAGTACATAAGCAGTACATAGTATATAGTTCTGAAGTCGGCGCTCATATACTCGTAGATCAGTTTCGTCGACATGTTTTAGCGAAGTGTGTTGAGCGCCGACTGGAGAGGGGGCGGGGTAAGTCTTAAACCTCACTATGTTTCAGCATGGGGGGGGGGAGATAAAACTGCAAAAAAAAATGTGTGTCATTAAATGAACGGCCTCTTACTCAAACCCATCAGAACGGCAGACTTCATTAATTTTGAGATAACATAAATAGGTTACTTATTAAAATGAAAAAGTATAATATGCCCGTGGGATAATTTGACTTTTGGTTTAAAATAGTACGGCATGATTTTTACACAGTATTCGCATAAGGGTCTGAAGATTATATAGTCTACTTTTTATACCAAAACAATGTACAGGCGAACCATATGCTTGAAAAGAAAAAAATGAGTTTAAGCTCATTTGAGGAAGGTATATCAATTATAAAGTAAGTATCAAATTGGATTGTGGAGTCGTTGCTTCAATCGAAAACGTTCAATTATATGTATGTCACATTACATTTCTTTTAAACGCGGGTGAAACCGCGGGCTCAGCTAGTCTGACATTTATCAGTTGAATATCCCTCCGTCTAGTGTGATGTTCGATTTTTTCTTTTTCTCCGATTTTGAGCATTTTTGGGAGCGGGCTTAAAGTTAGCGCGCTTTCAGTGTGACAGAAACGACAGGGTTCCACTTTTAAAACCTTTCAGCTTTGGAGCTTCGTTCGTTTTTCTTAAAGGTAACATCGGATTTTTGAATTCGTTCAAAATGGTCCATATACGTAAGCTTTGACAATCCAGTAACTGATCCATTGTTGATGAAAATATTTTCAGTACATTGAACCATAAATTAAAGCTATATGAAGGTTAAATCTTAATCCCTTTTCAATGCGATATTTAATGTAGGAGTAAATTAATATATGATATGATATGATATTTATCTATTTTCAGATTTACATCCATAAAGTGTTAGTAAGATCCTTAAAATTCTATGATAGTAAATAGGTATAGGAATAGCATTTAAATAAAATCTTTAGTGATGTTTTTAGTGAAACATGTGCTACATTTAAATAAGTCTGAAAAAAAATTGATCTCTAACAACTACTTTTCTCATTAACTGATATAAAAATATTTTCTTATTTTCTTATAAAGAAAAACACGTGTAAGTATACTTTGAAATACACTGGCTTATTTCAAGTAAAGAAATATGACGTCTTGGAGTTGTTTTGAGTGGTCCACGGCGGATTACCGCTCGGACAGTGTTGACAATATAAACACGAAGAAAAACTATTACTTGAAAACGACTGATAGTGCATATTATATTGTTGTATGATAAAACCTTCCATCCCTTTTGTGAACGAAATAGGATGACATGAAAAATATAATGGGTTCAATTTCAGAGATGTATAAGAAAAATTGTAAGTACTTGCCATAAAATAAAATAATAATTAATATTACTTACATCATTATTAACAACATTAATGTATTATTTTCAGTTTATAAAAGTACTTTTAGGCTTACATTGATATTCATTTATAAAAATACTTGCAATGTGTTAAACGTAATAACCATCCATTACAAGTGTTACCTAATGTACTGTTAAAATCATAACAAAACTATTACCGTATTAACCTATTGTCTCATATATCTATTGGATCCTAAACCTATAGCCACATAAACATTGTCCCTTGTCACATAAATACTCATGTATTCCCAGCGGGCATGAATTACAAGCAATCGAACATAACTGACTGCACCCTTACAAATAAACATAACATCCAAAGGAAACACTCAAAAATGCCCTCGACAAAAGCCCCGTGAAATCTCGACCCACCTCATAAAACACGTGAAACAATATCTTGAATGTACCATATCGTGCAACTCAACACATGCGCTTGAAACATCCTTATCCCATAGACATTTAGGTCCATTTCTTGTAAAACAAATGTATAGATAACATGGCAAAGATTCGGCTTTTCCTGAGCTATAAAAGTATATTGTGCGTTTGTAAACGAAGGCGGCTGTTTGTCACCATTTGCATATATATGCCTGAGCTCCGTAAGAACCGACCGGATCTGGGCAAATAAAGTAAGCGCAGGCCTTCCTTCTTAATACCTGGTAAAGCCCGTAATCATTGGAAAGGTTTCAGGATTTCACGATTTTTTTCCACTTAACTTTTATTAACGCTACGAACTTAATAAAATTAGTTTATATTAAATGGAAAAACAACCACAAATATGCACATAGGATAAAAATAAGAGAAATATCTTAAACAACATCTAACAAAGGTTACAATTTCAGATCAATAAAGTCGAATGTTATATGAAGTTTGCTATTTTTATGTAGCGAGAGAAATGTTATCATAATGGTTGAAACTATATCTATGTAGGCTCCGAAGATCGAAGGCTCCGAAGAAAAATCAATGGTGCTTAGGATTCTAAGCACCATTGATTTTTCTAAAAAAACTATTTGCGTAGGTATTGGAAATTAATTATCACTGCTTTTCAGTGAATGAAAACAGTGAGGAAACAACATACACACTAAAAAAAAGTTCCCATTAGTACGTCAAGTCTACAAATTTGCGCCTGCACGGTGGATTTTGACTTAACACTCCCTTGTCTAATAATGAGACAATAATGGGTTGACAAAAAGAAACCCTTACTTACTTTATTGTAATAAAATCTATATCTTAACATTTCTATGTTTTTAGGCCACTAAAAGTTTTTACCAAAACCATCCTCTATTTGCCGAAAGTCCTTGGTAAGCTAAAGAGGGCGCTAGTACGCCACGCACGTCCGCCCGCGCCGGAGCCGGCCATACGCGAATTATATAAATAGGCGATAAATATACAAGCACTGAGCATTCTATGTTAATCATGCTGAATGGACGCTCTAATGAAATGTTTTTTCACCCATGGCTTGAGCGATGCATACGCAAATCAAGGGATAATACGACGCTCGTATCGAGCAAGGCATAGCGCACACGAGAGATTGAGATATTTTAACGGTTTAAAATCACTTTAGAATAGTCTGATAAAGAACAGTACATGCTATTTTAATCATGCTGATTGATGTCTGATAAAACGCTTTTTTATCTACCACTTTAGAATTATAAGTTAATCGAATCGCAGATCCAGAAAAAAATCTGAATTAGGCGGACTCAAGTCCACCCGCCCGTCAAAATCAAGAACCAGATATAATCTACGCCAACTACATATTACTTGACTACCCTTGGCCAGGCTGAGCATCGGGACTTGGTATGTACGAGTACATTATTACAATTATTACAATTAGGTAATAGAGCCAGTCGACGACACAGAAATAATTCTTATTATTATAAATTGCTTGAAGTGATTTGAATTTATAACAATATAATTAATAATTTGCACGTGTTACATAAATAGGAAATGTATATATTGGTATATAAATAAGTCTCCTTTGTATTTATATTTTATGTAGTACTCGAGTTAAAACAGATATACTTTATACTGTGTGTATCATGCCTTAATCTATTCCGAAAAACAACTTGCACGATAAATATATTTTTAGGCTAACAAGATCATTGCAATAATTTGCAAGAGTATGTTCTGTTTATGGGATTACTAAGCACGCGTAATGGACAACTCATTCAATGGAAATGTCCTTCAGGTTTATGTTTTTCCAAATATATTAAGTAGTAACGGGAGTGCTATGCTAACTTGTACCATGTGGTGTCAATCTTCAATAGAAGAAAAAAACAATGCGTGCTAGTGTAAGAAAAAATATTGTAACTGACAATTTATAAGTGCCCCCGTAGGCCTATGCGAAATAAAGATTACATTATATTTATTTCTGAATGCCTTTTAATTTAGGATTTTTATTGTTCAACCCCTTTTTTTAATAACTGTACTGAGATAGACAATAATTAACACAAATTATATAATTTATATAATTTTTTGTTTTATACAAAATATCCAACTATTATACATTCATTTTTATAAATAACAACTATTTATAAAGATTCGTATTAGTAAGTTTTAAAAAATGAATACCACATAGATCACGTCAGTTGTGCAGCCTCTTACATCCAGTTCGATGAGAGAATCGGTGGTACGTCTGCAGCAGATACGCTCTTTACAGTTCAGTGGTTCACAACCGACCTATGTCTAATCATTGGTGTAGACTTATGAAGATACAAGAACGATTTTATAAAAAAATTGGTGCAAACTTATAAAATATTTCAAATGTATAAAAAAGGTTGCGTGTGGCTAACGTCACTGCGACCGTATCTTTATCCATAATTAAATCATTTTAGGTAACTCTTTCATTGGGAAAATGGAACATTTGTTAAACATTTGTTCTTGAAGTATTATTTCAACTGCATATCACATATGCGTGATATCATAATATTATGATTAAAATTAATAAATATTTCACTGCATTTAAGAATAATAACACATTATTTGCAACCTTGATGTAATAAAGCCGAAAATAAGACTAAATGTTAAAGCAAGAAACAGACACCATTCAGTTCTATTCGTTGTATAGTTTACAATCACCGGACATGGGTGTCATCAGCAGGGTGCGACTTTCCGACTGTAAAGTGGAAACAGTGCAGTCGGACTGTCGTGGACATGACGTTACGGGCTTGTTACTTTTAGGGCAGTACACAGTTATTTTGTACTATAATATTTACTTTTAAGTACTTGTATCAAGTTTAATGATTATTATCATCGTCAACCCATTATATTATGATATATGTGGCAAGGAATCTCACTATTTACTACTAACTTTACTTTGCAACGTTGATTACTATGCAACAAATGAAAAATGTAATAAAATACACTTTGTTAGTAAATACTGTAAAAGTCTTGTGAATATGATATGTCATACGCTTGAGAAAATACATGGGTATTCCTCAAATTAACAATTGTTTATCACAAAGCAAATTAAACCTAAAAGGCATTAATCAGTAGGGACTGATATGAATTTTTATTAAACTGGTGATTGGTATTAGAAGGGGAGCGCTAAGTTATGGAACGGAGAGGCAGAAGTGACGTTTCCAGTCATTGCGTTGTCATTGAGAGGTAATGGATAGAATATGCGCTAGGGGTAGGTTTGTTTACGAGTTGAACATAAGTATTGTTTAAGTATACCTACATAACTGTATAAATAACTAAGAATGGGATTTAAATTCCCCCCCTTCCCTTCGGAGCGCCACACAGTGTAGACGTGTTACTTGTAATTATATCAAATTAAATTTATCTAAATTAAACAAAGTTCTGACTATAATTCAACGCAAATAATAGGACCACAGAATAATCAGGTGCGCGGTGAGACTGGAGAGGTGTCACTATACGTCATACGCATTCGTCATCGCTGATTCAAGACGTCTCACTCACTCGTAAGTCCACGCTACGCTTCATTACCCTGCTATTGGCTGGCTCTAAACCTACGTGTGTCCCTTACGCACTCGTTATCGCCCGATCTGTGCCTCTATTGTCATCGCTCGATCATTCTATGCGGCCCTAGTACTGTGAGTGCAATCACAACAGCAAGCGTTGCGGGTTCTAACTCGTAAATCGGAGTATTTATTTATCTGAGATTAAAAATGCCACTTCGCCGTACTCCCCCGCCGTCATCCCCACATACAGGCAATCTAGATGTGGCGCCAATAATTAACACGCCAGCCCTTGCTTTATCGCAAAACTTACAGCATTGTACTTCGGAGCCGGACCTAAACGTATCTCGATCTACTGAGGAATTGGACTCTAGTATCCCTAATATTACCCAACGCTTTAAGCGCAAGCGCCCAGAGACTGGAAATGAACAACTAGCTCAGTTTATGTCGGAAATGAAGTCCATGTTTCAGGAGTTTAAAGCCCATCAAGTCTCACAAGACTCAAAAATGGAAAAAATCTCAACAGCCATTGAGGAAATTAAGAACCAGAGTGTTATACTACAAAATAGTGCGGATTTCCTCAGCCAAAAATTTGACTCTATTCAATCTCAAATAGATGTACTAGAATCTGACCGTAATAAAAATATTGAGTATATACAGAGTTTAGAGGTAAAACTAGAGCAACTTGAGCGCCAGAAACGGGCAACATGTGTGGAGATTAAAAATGTTCCATGGACCACTGGAGAAACAAAGCAGGGCTTAATTAACCAGTTGATAACCATTGCTAACGTGCTCAATATATCGATCGATCAACACTACGTGAGAGACATCTTCCGCATCAATACGAGGGATCCACAAAGTAAAACTATCATAGTAGATTTTACTAGTGTATTGATGAAAGAACAGATAATTAGAAAGTACAAGGACTACAATAAATTAAACAAGACTAGTAAGTTGTCTACGGAAACTCTTCGCATAAAAGGCACACAAAAACTCATTTTTATTTCCGAAAATTTAACTCCACGTATGAAAAGACTTCTGTATCTATCTAAAGAAGTTGCAAGATCGAATGACTTTGACCATTGCTGGGTGTCCCATGGCAGAATATTTTTGAGAAAGAAGGAAGGGTCTGCTGCAATTCCCATAAAATGTGAGCGGGACTTAAAAAATCTGAGTGATTCTGAGCAATCGTGACTATTGTTATTGTCTAATCTACTTCCTGAATTTTGCTTGTCCGATTTCATGATTAATACACTTTACACTATTTACACACGGTCTCTACTAGATATAATTGTTATTACTCTAATTAATAAATTACACTTGGTTCTGCTTCATTTTTATTATACAATAGAGAGGTTGAAGTTTGTTACTTTTATTTATTTATCATTATGGATAGTAATCTAAAAATTAATAACGATATCGAACAAATAGGTATTTCTCAGTCATTTATTTGTACACCAGAAAGTTGTTTGGAGCATATTGCAGGCACCAATAATTCTCTAGCGGTTTTACACTTAAATATTCGTAGCATTGGATGTAATTTTAATGAACTTTTGGTTCTGCTGCAGCGAATTAACATTGTGTTTGATGTGCTTGTACTTAGTGAATGCTGGTTAAGCAAATGTCCGTACTTACCAAAATTACCAGGTTATTCATCGTTCCATAGTAAATACATAAACCAAAACGATGGTGTAGTCGCTTTTATTAAATCCGACTTACCGTGTACCGTACATAAACCTACATTTAACGATGCCAATTCCCTTATTTTACAGTTTGGTAATGAAATCGCACTCGTTGCTCTTTATAGATCTCCCTCTGTAAGAAATGTCTCAAATTTTCTAGAATCCCTAGATCTTACACTAAAATCATTGAAGAACTTTAAAACAGTGTCAGTTATAGGTGATATAAATATAAATATTATTCCTGGATCCGGGGACCAAAATTCAGATCCATACCTAAATGTTGCAGCTGCTAATGGTATGCTCCCCGCTCACGTTTTCCCCACTCGCAAGACCAGTTGCCTTGATCACGTATTGTTAAAAACGAGCGCACCTTCAGTCACATTAGTTGTAGAATCATTTATTACTGATCATGCACCAATTGTATTTTGTTGCAGTCAAAAAACTATATCTAAGAAGGCAGCACTTACTAAAATACTAACAGATGAGGTTGCTTGTGTGAAGGATATCGAAAAATTTGACTTTTCTTATATTATGTCTATGACAAATGCTGAAACTGCTGCAAATGCCTTTGTCAATGCTATTATCAGCATTATTGAAACCCATTCGCGTTCAGTGCACATCCCCAGTAAGAAGCGCATTATCAAACCGTGGATGACGCCTGGATTGCTCCGTTGCATCCGTAATCGTGATCGTTTACATAAATTATTTAAGAAAGACCCTGAAAACCTTACTACCAGACTGACATATACTCGATATCGAAATTATTGTGCAAACCTGTTAAAAAAGATCAAACAAGCTTACGAGCGCTTAGAGTTTCAAAAAGCTAAAAATGATCCTAAGGCGACTTGGCAGCTCATAAAACATACTGTCTTTTTGAGTAATAAAACTGTTTCCGCCACTGAACTGTTAAAAGATAGTACAAACCCCACACGATCGGTTAATATGGTAAATAAATACTTTAGCTCCATTGGTAGTAACCTTGCATCTAAATTTACTGCACCATTAATTGATAATGGCCATTCATCTTACTCTGTTAAATCGCCACTAAATTCAATGGCTTTGATCGAAACGGACGCTAAAGAAGTTGAAAGCATAATATTAGGCCTTAAAAAATGTGCTGTAGGTTGGGATAACATATCAACAACGTTGCTTAAATCGTCACGTCATACGTTGGCGCCCATACTGACTTATATCTTCAACCTATGTCTTTCCACTGGTACTTTTCCTTCGGCCTTTAAAGTGGCTATAGTCCATCCAATACATAAAATTGGTGATAGATACAGTATAGATAACTATAGGCCAATCTCAGTTTTAACAACTCTTTCAAAAATCTTGGAAAAAATACTAAATAACCGGTTAACAAAATACATAAATACACATAATATCCTATCAGATAATCAATACGGCTTTCGAAGTGGACGTTCTACTGAAGACTCTGTTTTGTATCTTACCAATAATATAATTAACAATGTAAATTTAAAATTAAGGACGATTGGTATCTTTTTAGATTTGTCTAAGGCGTTTGATACTGTATCTATACCACTCCTTCTAAAAAAATTAGAGCACATTGGTGTGCGTGGTCTTGTACTTGAGACGTTCCGAAGTTACCTTTCTAATCGCAAACAGCGTGTACAGATAGGATCTCATATCAGCTCAGATTTGCCTCTTTCTTTCGGTGTTCCTCAGGGTAGCGTCCTCGGGCCTACCCTATTTCTCATTTACATCAATGATCTTTGCAGTTTGGCTTTAAAGAATTGCAAAATCGTTACGTATGCTGATGATACAGCTCTTCTTGCTTACGGTCCTACGTGGGCGGAGGCTCGGGTATATGCAGAAGATGCATTACGAATAATACTGAATTGGCTAGATAATAATTTATTAACGCTAAACTTAAGTAAAACCAAACTGACACCATTTGCTGGAAGTGCAGGGTCTTTACCACCTGAATCCTACGCTATCGTTGCTCATCGCTGTAAATTTAATGACACATCGTGCTCTTGTAACAGATTAACACAATCACATAGTGTTAGGTATCTTGGTGTTCAAATAGATAGTTTAATGAGTTGGAAGGAACATGTAGAAATAACGATCGGCAGACTGCGGAAATTAATTTATATATTTAAAAACCTAAGACGTATTATCGATCCTAGAACTCTAAAAACCGTATATTACTCCTTGGCACAATCAATCCTCACATATTCCATAACGGCCTGGGGTGGATCGGGCAAAACTAGTATTCTTCGCCTAGAAAGAGCACAGCGAGCGATCCTTAAAGTAATGTATTCTAAACCAATTCGTTTTCCTACAGTAGATATTTATTCCTTAGCTAATGTCTTAACTGTTAGGCAACTATACATCCGACAAATCATATTGCGGAAACATCTAAGTATACCTTTTATTAATATTAAAACTAACACTCGTCGAATTGCTCGAATTTGTCAGGTACCCATATTTAGAAATGCGTTGGCAAGGCGTCATTACGAATACATAGCCAGTATCGTATACAATAGAATAAACGGAATTATAAATATCTATCCTCTCTCATATCATGAATGCAAAATCAAATTGACCAAGTTCTTGTTAAACCTATCATACGATGAGACCGAATCACTAATTTCTGCATATTTACTATGAGACTAAACACACACACACACACACACGCACACACACACATGCACACACATACATGCATACATACTGACACACATATACATATTCATACACACATAACATATCTACACACATGCATGCACTAACATCTTAGACATAATATAAAGTTGTCGTAGTATAAAGTATTTGATATATTTAAACATTGTATTCTGAGGTGGGCGTAAATAGTGGCGACACAGTGTAATACTATTGCAACTATTTACGAACATATCAAATGTATAAATGTTTTTGATTGTTTTAATAAATCTTTAATAAATCTCTTTAAATCTTTAAAATGTGAAGGTATGTGAATAATGGCGTTCTTGTAAAAACTTCAATCTACACACAGTTTTTGAAACCGCCTACATACGCCGATTTTGATGGATTTCCAATAGAAAGTAGAGGAGGAAGAAAGTAATATGGGGTAAAAATGAAAACCTTTTATTCAATAATTAATTGCGCCAAAATAAAATAAATAAACATTTATATGAGGCTTACATTAACACATACTTTCACAAAGGTGAAATTGAGCTTAATAAATTAAAAAAAACAATGTTGCCAAAATTCAATAAAGCATCTCGAGAATGATAACTTAATACTAACTATTATTAATAAAATAGTTTATAAGTTTCACAATAATAATGTCACTATAATGCTTTTAACGTAATATTTATTAAACCGATCATATCCCAAACCCTCTACATATGTTAAAACAAACTTTAAGTCACCGCTTCAACTTAGCCTGTTATTATTTGATTAGTTAAACAGGAGAGTCAGAATGACCAAAACCAAAAACAATTATACATTTAGTAATTCGAGCAATGCATTCCGCAATTGTTTGCGTCATCTCTTAATCTCCGGAGCGAAACATGCAATTATTTCATTGCGCGCAGACAGACGTTAATTGCAGATTGGAGATTATATCTCTTTGCCTGCCGTGCGCCGATTCATTTAAAAATTACGGTTGAGTCATTTTATATTTTATGTAGCTATTTAGGTACATGGAATTATTAATTTGACGATTGTAATACTTAGTTGATAGTGTGTACCTATTAGTTTTATTGGTTGACAACCGGTGAGTTCAACTACGTAGGTTTACCGTTACCGTTAGTACGGGTTTATTTCTTTTTTCAAAACAGTCATTGTTTACGTTCAAGCCCATATATTAGGTGCAATGTTTGTATTTTCGCTTCCGCTCATATCTTGCAGTGTATTTTAAAATTATAGATGAATAATTAAATAACAATTGTTTAAAGGAAACGTGATAAACTCGTACTAAGAAACTATTTAGAGTTAGATGCGAAAATCAGACCTGTTTGATTTTTTTCTCCTATATTTAAACCTTACTGTATTTTTCTTCACGTACATCCAAGGTAAATTATTGTTTTTCTAATTTCGATATATTTATCTATAAATTAGGTTTCTTTACAGATAGAAGATAAAAGTTTCTATATAAAGCGATAAAGAGCTAAGCAGTTAAGATATATCACATTAAGATATACATATTTTGAACATCTACGTATGATATCGATGAATAATACGATAATATCAACGCGTGCATTAACATCATAATGATATCTTTTAGTAATGCACGTATGAGTAAAATAATATATAAATAATTGAAACAGTTTTTGAATTAAAACGAAACAATTAAGTTTCTAACTACTAAGTACTCTGCAGTAATCGAGATATCGACAGTAGAATATACGAAAGGTGACTCGGCAGCTGTAAGTGAAGTTATGAATGCTTAGGTGAAATATATTTCAAGTCCTTTTTAGAAATATTTGGATATTACTTAAGTGTCTTGAACGCATTTTATTTTACTTATTTGGTGAACAAAAACGTTAGAATAAGAGCAGAAGTTAGAATTTTTCTAAAATAATGGGCGTTAGATACAAATTATGATTACTTTCGGCGAAGGAAAACATCGCAAGTTCTAAACAACTGTGAAATCTCCAAAAAAATGTTATATATCTATGAATTATATCTATTCATGCTTGGCCAGCACGGTGAAAAAGGTCTAAAAGGTCTAAAAGGAATTCTCTCATTCTGAGAGAAAACCCAGCCCAGCAGTGAAACAATAATGGGTTGACAACAAAAATGTAACGCCTTTGTATTGTTTTGCCAAATTTCGTTCGTCCTCACAGTAATGCAAGCTGTATTATATACATGCATCCCATAAAGTAATTATGCAATAATCCGTATTTTTTCGCATTACTGGCTCAAGATCTTGAACGGCTGCGTGCCGGAAGGAAGCGCACATAAGTCTCGCTACGAGGGGCTCGCTTCCGGTTCCGACACGCGACCTTGTCAATAAAACCTTAGGGGGTTAGTGGGAAAATATCTTACATCCACTCTACTTAATGACGAACCAAAAATTATATTCCCAAAAAAAAAGTAAGTACGAATATAGTAGGTTTAGAACAGTTTTTGTAAAATCTATTTACTTTTAAAACTTTTTAATGCATGAGAGGCATTCCAACTTAGTCTTCATGAGTAGCAACGCATCTGCGGCCAACCTCAGGTGAGACTCTGATTATATTTGGGGTTGATTATAAATGTCAATCGTCAAATGGCTTATTTGCTACTTCGATAATTTATGAATAGAATACTAATATTCAATTCGGACGATATTCGCACACCCCTAAAATAAGCTTCTTCGTAAAGCATAACGCACACCGGAAGACAACGCACATAAGTAACGTGACGCAGTCCGGTGTCACGTGACCCTGCCAATTACACGTCAAGAGGACGGAACTTACATTATCAGGCCTAAGACGCCCATTTGTACGTCATTAGCGCAACGATGGCGTCATTGGGGATGCGTTGTGTTTTTATTTGCTGTATTTATTACGACTAATTTATTTATATGAATGGTTTACGAATTTTTCTATTATATTCAGTATATACATTCTGAACATGGGATGTTGTAAGGCAAAATTATATATAGGGTACAAATTAATTGGTTTTGACATATTTTTAATGTATAGAAACAAATATTTATCTAGATATTTCTATAATAATCTATATAATATTTCTATATAATATATTTATATAGATATTTCACACCTTATAAATTTATCTTAAAATGAAGAACTTAGTAATAAATTACTTTTTCCATCGTCTAAAAAATCTTCAATGCCGCTAAATACGGTAATGCTATTTTTACATTACATTTTGCCTAATTTTAATCGAATGTAATCTGAAATCTTAAGGTTTTATTCTTCAATCAACCTGTATTATAAATTAACATTTTTCTTAATAAATTATATTTCATAAGAACATAGTCGATCAGATACTAAATAGTACACTCCAGTCAAAACAACATTCGGAACAAAACGTCCAAACTATACCTTTCATAAATATCGTGCCATTGTCCACAAGCCCATCAAACCGAACCTGTTATCTGTCCAACAGCCATGCATAAGTCACCGCGTAATCGCTAGCGGAAACGGAAAGTCCGCCATACTGTGCGAAATCGGCCGCTTGTCGTGCCTTCCGCACTGTTGCACCTGTGAATACCATTGTTTTAAGGCCGTCCCTCACAGGACATGGCTGTAATGCTTCGAGCATTACAATACTGCGTAACTAAATGAGATTCAGGCAATCTGTAATGTTTCAATTGTTAATATTACGATAATAGGAACGAATCAATCCATCCAATAACCTTTTTATGTCTATCCTCAACAGGATTTTGCTAATAGATACTACGAGTGCTATACATATCGGTGACAATACCAGATACACAGAAATACGCTACTGTCAATTTCATGGTTTTGTCCTCAGTCGCGTCTTATGACATCTACGGGAAGACAAGGAGTGATGCTATTTTAGACTGACACCACAGGGCACAATAAATCAACCAATATTAACAATATAATAATGTTACATTAAAAATAATCTACCTGCGTCAAGTAGCTCGATTACAGCAAGTAGTTAGTTGTAGCAATTCAGTAGCTATAGTATCGTTGAAAGTCGGATGTTGTCGCGTCATCTCCCGCTGTACATAATGTCATTCGAAACAGTCGCGCATCAGTAGCGGTGCAGATGTGTAATAAACGCGCTATTGAATCTGCGAATAGTTGGTGTCTAAGCGCACTAATTAATAAACATTCGCTTGCAATGTAACAATTTAAAATCTGTTATTTTGAAACAATCATGGTTGATTGTCTCTAATAACTGCATTGTTAAAAATTGTAACATTTCAGGTTGAGGACTTTTATGCTTGGTTCTCCTCATTCTTTAATATACCGCTTTAATAGAACTGTTACATTACAAACAAGTCATGTAACTGGTGAAAGAGCACCTTTACAATAACACCGCTTACGATACATCTCGGACCTTATTTACTACCAATAGAGTATCATACCCGATACCATCGGTTTTTCGTCCTCGATGCCCGAAACACACGTGGTGTTCCGAATACGTTGGTAACAAACACGATTTACAGTTGAATTTTGCATGTGTACACATTCAGGTGACATTTCGAATTATATTCCATTCGCAAAACATGATCATCGCTGCCCAGTGTTTAATGCCTCGATATTATCACTGCGAAATCAACTTTGAATTAACACGATAGAGTTGGGGTTCTGTTTGTAGATCCAAATACTGGTTTAACAGCGCTATATCACAGCCGTTTATGCAGTGATTGGAAACTGAGCTGTGTTTCAAGAGGGTAGAGTAGGTTCTCGTTTGTTTATAGCTTTGCGCGTGAGACCACATACAGGTTTCCGCTGTGGAGCGTATCTGGGCATTGTTTCCTCGTCCAAATATGATTTAATTCGGATTTTCAGGTAACGCGCTCGCCAGATTGTGACGGGTATATGCGCACTCATGCGCCAGCCATTGTCCGTTTTATAATCATGTTAAAAGTGCCTATCATGTGCTCGATTGTTAATTTTATATTAAACGATATAATAAATACTGTTGAGTTGCGCAATACGCGTTATCCATTTTATATTATCTGTTTATCTTGAAGTCAGCAATAATACGTGTAACTGGGCGTCGATATAATTATGTACTTATATAATGATTTCTTTGGAATTGCATTTAGTCAAATTTATCATTAAGTGTCATAGCCAGTATCTTGGAACGCCTCATATATTGATAAATCTGCCTTTCTACAAAGCATCAACCACTATAACTATAGCTTTTAGTCATTATAAGCCGGAAATAAAAGTGATGGTGGTACGACAACTGTAGCCTAAAAAGAACTTAGGTTTCAAGTTAAGTATTTGTTAAGTTAAGTTTCGTAAGTATTTTTAGCCAAAAATGCCTAATATTTTTACCGACTTTAATAAAATTTCTCAAAAAAAATATTAATCTCCCGCTTCAGGGCTATTTGCCCTGGTAAAGGGTTATTACATGTTCCTCTTCGTTATAAATTACCTATGCACCAAATTCCTTACATTTCATCCATCCACCTACCTAACCTACTAAAAATGTAGAAAATAAATACCTCAGATCGACTTAACGTTCGTAGGTATCTCCGCTGAAAACAATATCAAACGTGGCAGCCAGGTTTTCAGGGATCCATAAAAAAACCTGCCTCGTCACTGCCAGCAGTTTCCAGTCATTGTGCACCTGCCACTCTTGAAGTAATTAATTATCACCCCCTCACCCCCTGCGACCTCCCCAGCTCCATACCTTGTCAAGGTAAGGTATTGTTTTGGACAGGCGAGTGTTACCATGGGTTAAAGGAAAATTAATCGATGGTTAAAATCCGTGGCTGTTTTACATTACGTTAAAGAATATTTAGTTGATTGTACATCTATATGAATGCAAAACTTAACGATGTAAGAATTTGTTTTTTGGTGGGCAAAACATTTTTAACCGACTTCGAAAAGGAGGTGGTTGTATGTTCGACTGTATGTATTTTTTCTATTAAAGTAAGCGATAAATCGTGTCCTGCATAAATTCTATCCTCGATTTCCTTCATTTTAAGTAGTTAGTTTATTTAGATAGATTAGATTATCCTTTATTTTAAGTAGTTAGTTTATTTAGATACATTGATTTGTTATTTTTATTATGTGTAAAAGTATTTGAGAAAAAATACTAGCATAATCGTCTTCAAGTAAACAAAGTGTTTGTTACATTTGTCATAGGTACACGTAAGTTAAATTTTTTACGTAATATAATTTAGAGTGGTGCATAAAATAATATATCCAGCTTAAACAGAGTTTTACCCGTGCCACCGGTCCCTGAAGGTGTACCGTTGATTAACGATGGGAGCGACGTGTTTATTGTGAAGAGCGGCGAGTCACGCAGTCAGTCAGTCACTGCTCTGTGACGCCGGCTTTCCTCGCCTCGTGTCACGTTATTGAGCTATATTGCTAACTTTGGGTGACTTGGTAACGACATGAAAGTTTTCAACTGGGTTATGGGTGAGGGAGGTGTTGGTTGCAAATATGAATTTTATAAAAGTTGGTAGAGACGATTGATTGCTTGATTAAGCTTTTTAGGATATATGACACGATATATGACGATAAAGTCACTTTGCACGTGACACGTGATTAAGTATTGATATTTAATAAAAACTAGTTGACCCGTCGAACTTTGTTCCGCCTAAAAGATAATGAGCAGATATTAAAATTAATACAAAATTATTATGCTTGATTTTTTATTACATTACATTTAAAAAATCTAGTATTTTAATGACATAAATTATGTAAATGATACTAACGTAATGATAATATACTTTGTGTTGATTTAAATAACAATAAATGTTTTTTTCTATCAAATATCTATGTAGTCTATAAGTGTCGCATGATACATACGTGTGACCTTTTTGAGTTATTCATAAATAAATTACCTTATAATATACTCGTATATAACTTAATTAAAATAATACCTACTACAGGTGAAAAGTTACGTAATACTTATACCTCAATATTAATGTAACTTCTAGTTGGTAGTTTATCCTTAGTAAAATCACGTTCCTGCATCGTACACCGCCAAGCGTAGGTGGAGTTAGTTTAATGAGGCAGTAAGTTCGAGCTTCGTGGTCGATCGCGACTTCGGCGCTCCAACCACAGCTGGCTTGGCATATAGAAGTGTGCTTCATGTTATAAAATAAAAAGCAATTTTAAATATATTTGTTTAGAATTTATGCAACACGTATTTTGTAAATTTTGCCATGGATTTTGATGTATCTTGTAAAATACGTTTTCAAAAGCATTAGAAATCACCCAATTAATTGAATATGTTATTTTTGACAAAAATTCCAACGTGTAAAGAATCTATACTAATATTATAAAACAGTAGAGTTTGTTTGGTTGAACGCGCTAATCTCAGGAACTGCTGGTTCTTTTGTGTTGAATAGTACAGTTATTGAGGAAGGCTATAGGCTATATATATATATAACATACATGTTCGTTTGTTCTTTCTTATGTAGTAGCAAAAGAAACCGCGTGGTACAGCTAGTTATTTATGTAATTACCTAATTAAAGTCTTAATTAAGTCTGGTCTGTAATAAACGTAATGTTATGTTGGGACAATTATAAGCCTCAAATGATTAAGTTATGTAGTAACTACACCTAGTTCTGCAGCTTATGCTGTTAAGATTTACTGACCCATTCAAATTACTACCCCTGTTTTTTTAAATTATTTTTAAAGTATTATATCGTTTTATATTTTGTTGTGAAGTAATGCAAATCTGTTATAATACTTCACAACTGTAGTAATCATTCCAGAAATGTATGATTATTTTACGGGCAACATTTATACTCATTATTGTAATATTGTATATATAAAGTGTGATTAAATGGAATTAGGTATTTGTGTAAGAACGCGAACTACGTCACACCTCACAACGCGGTCGGCCGTAAGGTTGGCGCAATTAAGCACTTGGACCAAGAGTTCACAACTATGCGAATGAAGGCCCGTCTTTAGGTTGTGGCCACAAAATTAGCGAAAATATGTTATACAGTAGAGGTATTTTGAATTTTTGTGTTAGTAGAAGCTTTAACGTGCATTGAGCCTATCCGATCTTAAATGATTAGTGTGATGACCGTAATAGTAATGCTCCATCGCTCACAAAGTCTGAAATAATACATGATTCTAACCTTTTGTCCATAACACATGGGTTGCTACTTGAGAAAACTCAGTGTGATATTATAGAATATAGTATTAAATAGTGTGATCTAGAATTGCATGCCATGCAATTTTGTAATCAACTTCGAAATTTGTACCATTCTTTTAAAACGAAAATAAAAAAGTGTTTAATTTTCGATTTTCTGCAGATATGTATAAAACCGATATACTCCATAAATATAAAATGCATCTTTAAAAAAACCGCTTCTTATCTATCTGACGTTATGGCCACCGTGCGTGCCTCCCGCAGATATTAACTTTCAAGGTATTCGGATACATCCCAAGGGTCCGCAATGTTTCTTGGCTATTCGGCGTAAAACCTCCCAAACATTAACCTTTTCTCCTTTGACAAATGTGTAGCGAAATGGCGTTTAATTGCGGAATCCTTGACATAGACTCGTTTTAAGATTTAATATGAAGTTGGCAGCGACTTATGTCGTTCTTGGCAACAGAGTGCCTTTGAATGGAGAATAAAAGCGACGCAACACCTACGCAGGGCCGTTTGGAGATGGGCTGTATTGTTCGAAGTGGATCAGCCGCTCGAATTAAGAGGTCAGACTTTGACCGGATTTTGTAAAAAGAATTTTACTTAGACTAAAGGTTAAATATTATCCATGTGTGTATCACGCTGTTGCAGCTTAAGGCTAAAAGTTTGTCATAAAATATTCTTGGAGTTAAGTAATTATAATATAAAATTTGTTGCTTTAATATCCGTATGACAAAATAATATTATTAGCATCTAAACTCTTTTTGGATTGAATTTTTAATTTAAACAACATGTATGGTTCGAACGGGCATGTACCATCACCACTCTTATTTCTAGTGTGTAGCAGCTCTTATATTTCGGTGGAAGGGTGTGGTTGCCGACTTAAGTTCATATATCCATCTTAAACTTGGAGATCAATTCATCTGTGATAGCTTCCGGATGAGCATACAGCAGGTAGTAGTTAGAGCAGTGATAGTCTAATGGTTGAACCTCGGCCTCTCAAACGAGGATCCGGGGTTCGAATCCCAGACCACTGATTTTTCTAAAATTATGTGCGTATTAGAATTTAATTATCACTGCT
>DWNE01002357.1:0-19090 GCA_018249875.1 Cecropterus toxeus | reverse complement strand
AAAGGCATTAAGAAAGGAAAATATCAAGGTTTAATTACCTGAACTGTATGAGGTAAACAAGGCTACAATAACTATAAATTACGCGCACTTATGCCTAAAGCGGTAGGACCACTGCCCAAACAATCAATAATATTTTGTCGTGTTTGCATTTATTTTGCTAATAATATATTTACACAGCTATATTACATTTTAGAGACACTTTGAAAGTCAACAAAGACAAGACGTCAATCATATCAAATCAAATCAATAATAAAAAAACATTAACTTTTACTACTTATGTTAGGGACTCCCGATACGATACGATTTATTCAAATATCGATAGCCTTGTCGGCTATCGATATTTGAATAAAACTTATCGTATATCGACTTGCGACAAATTATACAATAAAATTTACTTTTATTGTATACTTTAATAAATTACTAACTTACTTAATAAATTACTAATAACTTATAAAATTTACTTTTATTGTATAATTTTTACTTTTATTTCCAAAAAGTAGCAAAATCTACGTTGACAATGGCGGTAATTTCATCATTCAACGCTTTACCTAGTAGGTATATTACAATATATTACTAGTAGGTAAAACTACTAGTCATATAATTATATTTTGAAAATACTATAGATTACAGACGTTGTAGTAAAAAAAATTTTGATATGAGTCAAATGTTTAATAGATCGACAGTTAAATTGTATAGTAACTATTACTATTATTAGGCAGTTTATCTTTTTTTGCCAATACAAATATTTATAAAATAATTATGTTATTTGTATTTCTAAATATTTTTCTTAAATTTTAGTAATAAAATATCCCAAAATATATTACCCTACTATCAAAATAAAAAAAAAGAAGCAAAGGTGTAAAAGTTATACCTTTGCTTCTTTATTTAATAAAAAAAAGGCTATAAAATATTGCCAACGTCAGTAAATATGTCACCGGCGTCACCGCTTATCGATACTCGATGTGACATGACATGAGTCAAGCAAAACGAGTGAAACTAGTATAATACAAATTGAAATTAGTAAGATTGTATTATTTTTATAAAATAGTGTAATTTTATTAATATGCACTACTTTCTAAGGATTGTGTGCTTTTTGATTATAGTATGTACGATTGTATCAGTGATCGGACACTCGCATTCCCATGCACATTCACATGGAGACGAATCACCATCATTTAAATACAGCAAGGGTGCAAATGAGAAACACAAAGAACAAACAGAAAGGGTTGTTGAAGCAGACTACGACTTGTACGTGAAAGCTTTAGCTTCCACGGTGTTTATTAGTATAGTGCCGTTCTTTATTCTATTTTTTATTCCTATCGATGGAAGTATTGAAAAACAACCGTTACTTAAGATTTTGTTATCTTTCGCGTCCGGCGGCCTACTTGGTGACGCCTTTTTACACTTAATCCCGCACGCCCTCATATCGAGTAGCGGTGAGGGTGGCCACAGTCACAGCCACTCACATGGAGGCGATCATGAACCCCATGATATCACTGTTGGACTAGGCGTACTTGGAGGAATCATAACATTTTTAGTAGTCGAAAAATCAGTGCGACTGTTTAGTGGAGGTCATGGCCACTCACATGGAGGTGATAAGAAAAAATCAGATGATAAGTCTAAGAAGACAAATAAGAACAAACAAAAGGAAGAAATCAAAATAGCTGGCTACCTCAATCTGGCTGCAGATTTTACCCATAATTTTACAGATGGCTTGGCAATTGGAGCGTCTTATATAGCAGGACAAAACATTGGTTTGATAACAACTATAACAATTTTGTTGCATGAAATTCCCCATGAAATTGGTGATTTTGCAATTCTCGTGCAGTCTGGATGCTCCAGGAGGAAAGCCATGATGCTGCAACTGCTAACTGCCTTTGGAGCTATATCTGGAACAGTTATATCAATCTATCTCCAGGGTTCTGGAGAAGGGCTTGTGTCATCTCTGATCTTGCCATTCACTGCAGGAGGCTTTATCTACATAGCTACAGTATCAGTCATTCCAGAGCTGTTGGAAGGCTCACACAATAAGCTGTCACAATCGGTCAAAGAGATTTTGGCTCTCTTAGCTGGAGTGTATATGATGGTTCTTATAGCACAGTATGAGTAGAATTAATCATTCCTTGTATATTAATAAATCAATTTAAACATCACAAAAATATGTGTTTCTTTTTTCCACTCAATTTTTAAGCATCATGAACATTTGCAGTTTTAATAGTGCAAGCTGCAACTAATTCTGATATGGGGAAATTTCTATCCCGATTGTAAGAGACCAGCAAGAAAGGAACACTAGCATGAGACATTCTTATTTACTCATAAGAGGTCATTCATATATTCCATGGACTAATGGTGACATGTGATTACATCAACAGTATCGTTTCTTTGCAAAATTACCCATGCATAAGGGCAGGTATAAGAATATTTTAATGTTTCCTGACAAAAAGGGTTAAATTTTTTAATTTCTGTTTGAATGACCTATAGAGATGCGACCTTAAAATCTTAAATTAAATAACATTCTTTTGGCAGCTACTTTCAGTACTCTTTTTCAATTTTATTAATATATTATTATAATTATTGCTAGTAATTGAGATTGTAAGCATTTGAATTTTGTAACATACTTATAATCTATACTAGTATTATAAAGCAGTACAGTTTGTTTGGTTGAATACGCTAATCTCAGGAACTACTGGTTCAAATTGAAAAATTATTTTTGTGTTAAATAGTACATTTATTGAGGAAGGCTATAAGCTATTTAACATATATTTTTGTTTGTTCTTTTTTATGTAGTTGCGGGTGAAACTGCATGCCACAGCTAGTTATAAATAAAAAAAAACAATAACTAATTACTATATCTGGTACATTATGTACAGATGAATGAAAGATAGCTTCAAAGAAAGACTCGTGTATATTGACAAAAATTTATTTATTACTTCTTCTTAGATACACCCACAGTTCTTCCTCTCCTGCCAGTAGTCTTGGTGTGTTGACCGCGCACACGGAGACCCCAGTAGTGACGCATACCCCTGTGGGCACGGATCTTCTTAAGCCTCTCCAAGTCCTCACGAAGCTTGGAGTCCAAATTAGATGATGTCAGTTGGCTGTATTTACCGTCAACAATGTCCTTCTGTCTGTTCAGGAACCAGTCTGGGATTTTGTATTGCCTGGGATTTGACATGATGGTAATGATTTTTTCAACCTGTAAAATGAACATAAGTTAAATTAAAATATTGGAATAAAAATAAGGTATAATTGCCTTTAGTATAAGTAACCTGCCTGTGCACAACACAAGTTCAATGGTTTTAATGTTATTTATGATATTCAACATTAACTTCTAGTGTAATATTTTTTTAATTATAGTTAATTTTGAGCTTCTGAAAATATACAAACAAACACAGACAGACACATTTTTATTTGATAGTCTAACATAATCATATGAAACTGTTATTATTTTAATATAATTATAAGAGACTATGCCATTATTGAACTATGTAAGTGAAGATTGTTGATTTTTTAAATGCTTATAAACTAAAGTAGTATGATTTCATTTTTGTTGATTAAACAAAACTTTCTTGATTACATTCGGTTTTTCCAATAAAATTTAACTACGGGGACAATTTGTACACTATGAACTAATAGCTTATGAAAACGCATACCTCTTCCTCAGTACATTCTCCAGCACGTTTATCCAAATCAATATCGGCTTTCTTGAGTACAATGTTGGAATATCTGCGGCCGACACCCTTGATCGCAGTCATGGCAAACATGACCTTACGTTTGCCATCAATATTCGTATTCATAATACGAAGAATATGTTGAAACTTGTCAGGAATTACGAGCGACTGAAAATAAAGTATCACAACATGAAATATGTACACTTATTACTAAAATACACATATGACCAGCTTCAGCGAATTGACTCATTAATAAACAATTACAAATAATCAATTTTCACTAAAAGATTTCTGTTTTAAAGACGGATTTCATACCATTTTGCTAAATTACAGCAAATCGGCGCTTAGAAAGGACAACTGTCAACATGAAAAGAAATAGTTTGCTTGACGTTTGTTGACGTTTGGTACTTTTGACTTTTTGAGTTTTTAATTAAGACGTTATACCCACAGACTAAATACTACTAATTGGACTGCCAGTAGAAAAAGGTTAAAATCCTAATGAAATAATATCCACGTATATCACAATCACAATAAATTTTTATATAATCAAATAAATATGCTCATGTTGACAAAGAAATAATAATATAATTATTTATAAATTGAAATGCAGAGTATATATTATTAGGCACCGAAACATTAGGTGATTAACTAATAGCACTAATACAAATAACGTAAAAACTAATTAAGTTTTAGTTTAAGTTTCGAAAGTACAACTTGCCAACAGATATGCAATCTGGATGTCTTTAATCCACCACAGATAGGAAAATTTCATGTCTAATTGTCTATGGTCTTAATTCCGGAAGTACTTACCTTACTGTTTATTTTTATACTTCTTTACTCAAATTATATTATTAATAATTTATTCAAAAATTAATAAATAGTTCAATTAAGAACTATAAATTAATTATTAATAAACTATTTATTATTTTTTGAGTCATCATTGAGTGTTAAGTTTCTTATACTAGAGTAGTATGAAAATATATTTACCACTTAGTACATGAGGACTACATTTTTTTATCTAATATCCCAAGTAGGTACATAAAATAGTAACAAAGCTTTGTTGAATACATCAAACATATTATATATCAATAATATTACATACAAGTATATAATATTATCGTAATGAAGATAATATCAGTATCTTATATTATAAGGGAAACTAAAATTTAGACTTTAAGATAGTAAGATATTCATTGCTATTTTTTAATATAGTTGTATTTTTTTTACAAGTTGTATTTTTTTGTTGTTCGTCAATTTCATTTTGATTCTGTTTCATTCGACAAAAACCTCGAATTCAATTCAACATTTTAGCTGTTTGTGGATTGTGGAGTATAGTAGTTAGTTGTCTATTGTCAATTTTTTGAGTGAAATTGTGAGCTTTCGTGGTGTGCCGGTTTCCATTTTTTCTTTAGTTATTCGATTCAGAGTTAAGTTATAAGTAGAGTTTTAAAATAGTTTAACACGATGCTAACGGAAACAACCATAGCTCTAATACAAATATTAGAAAAGACTATTTCACCAGGTAAGCGAAATAATTTCGACGTTACGCTATGAGCATGGCGCTTCTTTATTGTCAACTGACTTTTTATCGCATGTAGCGTATGTGACGGTTGTAATATCGCGAATTGAAAATATTTTATTGTATATAAATGAGTGGCATTGTAGTATAATAATTATTTATTTCTGTTAAATTGTTCCTTTGTCCGGTATTTTATTATAACAAGATAACACTATATGACATATCTCCCTGACTGTCATGTAAGGAAGTTTCTAGTCCTTATTATCTTATTGCTGTAGATTTTTTCGTACGTTGAAAAGAATATGTAGTATTAGGATATTATAGACTTATATCTTGTGCTTTCAATACATGGGAATAATGTAACCTTACTGCCATGTGTTTCACTTAGTGTGACCAATCCAATATCAGCAATCAGTAGATAGTCACTATATATGATATGACTACAGAATAGTAGTATTAAGAACCACTTCATTAAAATTGTTTTAAATATAGCCAAAATTTGAAAGAAGTGTTACTTCTCACATTCTCATACTTGAATAACAACTTGTTACACATAAACAGACAGATATCCATATGTAACATTTTCCAGATCGAAATGAATTGGAAGCAGCAGAAAAATACCTTGACCATGCCGCCGTTACAAACTTCACCACATTCATCAAGATGCTATCAGATGTGCTGGTGCAGGGGGGAAACAGCCAGGTGGCTAGGATGGCTGCAGGCTTACAGTTAAAGAACCACCTCACCTCAAAAGACCCCACTATGAAACAACAGTACCAACAGAGGTGGCTCTCTTTACCCGAGGACATAAGACTTTATATTAAGAAAAATGTAAGTTTTCATGTTATAATTTCTTTTTGTTTTCAAATATAAATCTCTGATAAAAAGGAACTTGTTCACTTACTCAAAAATGCAGTATGGTTTATAATCTACCAACCATTTCTACATTTTTATTTATTTTTATTACAATAAGCTATACAAATGATATTATGATGTGTAAATTTTCTATTTATATTATGTTTCTCTTTGTAGATCTTAGCAGCCATAGGAACAGAAAACAGTAGGCCTAGTTCGGCAGCGCAGTGTGTAGCATATGTAGCAGTTGCTGAGCTGCCAGTCGGCCAGTGGATTGAACTTATACCTACACTTGTAGAAAATGTAGTCAATGCTCAATCCACAGAACTAAAGAAAGAAGCTACCTTAGAAGCTATTGGTAAAAAAATATTGTACTATCTTGTATATATATCATATATTATAAACAAATTTTATATGAAAAGATAAGTTATATTAAATAGTCTCACACTTAAACATTGAACAGGTAATAAATTTTAGTTGAATCTAATATCAGCAAATTACACTGAAAACATTATTCACATGTCATGGACATAAACTGTTTTATTTTAAATAATTATACAAATCAAACTGATTAGCAGTGGACTTTTTATTTTATAAAACAGATTTGAACAATTTGACAGATGCATACTTTATATGACTGAAAAAAGTAGGAAAAAGGTATCCTACTTTCATCCAATAAATGAATATAGAAATAATAAATTTATTTATTCATGTATGTTGGTCTGTATATATGTAGTTGGAACATTTTATTGCAAGAATACATAAGCCTTAATTATATCTTTCCATGGATTGTTAAGACACCTAAACAATGATTCATGTTTGACATTCTTTTCCATGACTAATCTGCACAAGCAAATGAATGAAATCAAAATCATCATGGTTTCATAGACCCATACCATAAAAAGTATTTTTACATTAAAATAATAGTATTTTCACATACAACATGAAACATCTTATGTTACATACTAATTTTCTGTAAATATTATAGTCTACAAAATTTTTGGGTTACTATTTTAAAGTAGTAGAAATATAATAAATTTTAGTTTCCTTTGCTTACATTGTAATACAATAACACAAGTAACATTTCAAGTTATGATAGACTAGATTATTCCCGAACTCTACCCGCTTTGATCATGTACTATGGTAATGAATGTCCCATTTGTTAATCCAGGTTGTAAACTATTGGTGCATTAAATTTCAGCAAAATTCGATGAGTAGTTTCATGCGAATGAGTTACAAACACATACATTCTCAAAACCTTTAACATTTACAATATAAGTGATATTCTTATGCACAATTTACAATATTAACATGATAAGTTGTATTTTTGTCTAGACTTTTTTAATCAATATGTAAATTCAACCAATTTCAAGAATAACTTACCATGGACAAACAAAATATATAAAGTGAAGTTATGTTTCAATACATCAAATTTAAACCTAATTTCCCTACATTTGTAATAGCTATTTTTGACTGCTTCTGTTATTTATTATTGATAAGATATAAGTTAATCATTACAACAATGATTTGGGCTGACATTCAACTACCAATTTGTCTATAACATTATAAACACAGGAAAATGCTTCATTAGTTTTAAAATTAGAGCATAATTTTCAGGTTACATATGTCAAGAAATTGATGCAGAAGTGTTAACAGAACAAAGTAATCCAATCCTTACCGCCATTATTCACGGAATGCGATCAACTGAACCAAGCAACCATGTGCGTCTTGCTGCCACTCAAGCCTTGCTTAACTCACTCGAATTCACAAAAGCTAACTTTGATAAGGAGAATGAGAGAAATTTCATCATGGAAGTTGTATGTGAAGCCACACAATCTAGTGACATGCGAATTAGTGTAGCAGCTCTTCAATGTCTTGTAAGTGCAAAGATACAGCTTATTTAATCTATAAGTTTACATAATATCATTTCACTTGTAACTCATGTTTGATTGCTGATTGTTATGTTCTCACCTCACCCTGACTCAGTCATGACTGCATCTCCAGCCAGTTCCAGATCTTCAATTATTTTTAGGTGGGACAAAAACTTAAAAATGCCACCCCTGCCCACTTAAATTTCTTTTTACCATCACTTCAGCCATCAAATGTCCAATAAATGGTGTCATTGAAACATATAGGAGTCAAGAGTTCCACTTCCTACTAATTAGGCATCCAAGTTAAATCAGTTATGAGTTGCGCATTTGTTTGCAAGGTTTGAATTTGCCGCCCTCTGAACTTGTCGCCCGGGGCCCTCCCCTAGATCCGGGCCTGTCTCAACTCAAGCTCCTTTACCATATTAGGCTCTTAATCAGCCTTCATGTGGTGAACTTATTGTAAAAACCAATTATTCCAACAACAAAAACTATAGATTTTAATTATCATTTTAGGATATTAAAGATAAGCCTCATTTTTTATTTCCTTTATTTTTTACGTTAATTGAATAAATCAATTATTGAAATCAGTGATGTGAAAAAAAGTAAAATTTTATGTTATTAGGTAAAAATACTATCTTTATACTATCAATACATGGAACCATACATGGGTCAAGCGCTGTTCCCTATCACCTTAGAAGCTATGAAATCGGAAGTGGACGAGATATCCTTGCAAGGCATTGAGTTTTGGTCCAACGTTAGCGATGAAGAAATAGATCTTGCTATTGAAGAAGCGGAAGCAGCTGAAGCAGGTACTGTGCTACATTTGTTATTATAATAACTGTCCAATGTGTGTTATCTCACAACCAACTAGTATATTGTTGTTTACAAGTAGGTATCATCTTAAAAAATGACTGTCTGATTACCCATTTGTAATTATCTCGTAAAAAACTGGAAACTTGTGGCTAATGCAACATGGTTCTGTAAAATTGTTCTAAGGTTATTTAGTAGTTTACTGATACCGACAGATTCTCAGTCTGTTATTTAATGAACAATTTGGACGTGTGATGCTCAGATGCCACCATCCTGTTGGTCAGATCCTTGACCAACAGGCTAGTGGCCATGGCAACAATCGCTCAAGCAATTGAGAATCATGCCAAATGCCATTGATATATAAATGTGTGAAATACACTGTATTAGTCATACTTTTCTCTATAATTTGATACAGTGTAATGTATTTTACATACATTTTAATTGTTTTTTTTATTGACATGCTTTTGATATTTACAAGAATCAGCAAGTTAATCAGTTCTGGGTATTTTTTAACAGTAAAATTCACCTGTAATGCAACCTTTAAATTTTCATAATGTTGTATGAAGAAAGGAACAATGTTTTGGCATTTTTATATGATGTTTTTCTTTTGATAACAATATAATGATTTAACATTGTAACTTGCATATCAGCTTACATTTTAATCGTAAATTATAGACTAAATACTCTACTGTTACTCTTGTTTATATTTTTTTCCATGTCTACATGTCTAGCATTTATTTATTACCATCAGGACATCCACCAGTAAGGACTTCAAGGTTCTACGCCAGAGGTGCCTTGCAATATCTGGCTCCAGTCCTCATGCAAAAGTTAACTAAGCAAGATGACTCCGACGATGAGCTGGAGTGGAACCCATCAAAGGCTGCATCGGTGTGCCTAATGCTCTTATCAAACTGTTGTGAAGATGAAATTGTACCTCATGCTCTACCATTCATAAATTCAAATATCAAAAGTGAAAACTGGCGGTATAGAGAGGCCGCTCTTATGGCGTTCGGTTCCATATTGGGTGGTCTACAGCAATCCACTCTTAAACCACTAGTAGAAAATGCAATGTCAACACTCATTGAAGCCATGTACGACTCAAGTGTGGCCGTGCGAGACACCGCCGCCTGGACTTTCGGAAGAATTTGTGAGATTGTACCAGAAGCGGCAATTAATGAGAATTATCTAAAACCCTTGCTGGAGAGTCTCGTGAATGGCTTGAAAGCTGAACCTCGAGTTGCCGCTAATGTATGTTGGGCGTTCACTGGCTTGGCCGAAGCTGCATATGACGCGGCCGATTGTGACGATTCTCATCAACCCAAAACATACTGTATGTCAAATTACTTTGACTTTATCGTTGAAAGACTCCTGGAGACCACGGATCGTCAAGATGCAGCTCAACATAATTTAAGATCGGCGGCATACGAGGCACTAATGGAAATGGTTAAAAATTCACCAACTGATTGTTACGTCACGGTTCAGAAGACCACAATGGTTATCTTGGAGCGGTTGCAGCAAGTTTTGCAGATGGAAAACCACATATCTAGTCAATCTGATCGCTCCCAGTTCAATGACCTTCAAAGTCTGCTGTGTGCTACATTACAATCTGTATTACGTAAGGTAACTCCAGAGGATGCGCCTCAAATATCCGACGCTATCATGACGGCGCTACTGACAATGTTTGCCGGGAATGCGGGGAAAGTGGGCGGAGTACAGGAAGACGCTCTGATGGCTGTATCCACTTTAGTTGAGGTTTTAGGCGAAGGATTCTTAAAATATATGGAGGCGTTTAAACAATACCTGTATGTCGGTCTTAAGAACCACCAAGAGTATCAAGTATGCATAGCAGCTGTGGGTTTAACGGGTGACATTTGCCGCGCGCTCAAGAGTAAGGTATGCTATTTTATGATAATTATAGTAAGCAGTGATTAAACATGAGAAACACTCATTAAATAAAGCCTTGCATTCCTTTCGTTTTGTTTGGAAAGTAAATTCTTACCTATGTATCATGTAATACTTTTTAATTTCAATCAAGTGTAGGATAGAGTGGATGTGCCCTCCACTTAATGTTAAGTAGTAATACTTAAGTAGTTAGTCTAAAACCAACTCTGACGAAAAGTATTACAAGAATATAACTACTGAAGTACTTCAAGTACAGTAATGTCTATGATTTTAAGCTGATATTATCGCGAAATTGATAGATTTGAATATGTTATGGGTACTTACGGTATGCGGTATTTGAATTTCTTTTCTTTTATCTTTTTTAAAAACACGCCTTCTACACTCATAGCCCCACACTAGGATTTTCTCCTGTGTCGTGGGTGCCATGGACACACAAACACCCAGACCCAGAACAGAAATCTAAACTCATCATTCATATTTCTGTCTGGCCGGGAATCGAACCCGGGACCCATTGCGCGTCAAACCGGTATGGTAACCGCTCGACCACGCGGGTCGTCTTTTCGCCAATATTTCGCTAGTTACTTGGATAGTGGTCACAGGGAAACTGGTGGCGCAGTATTACGTCATCAAATACGGCAAGTTAATATGTCTGTGTACTATTTACTTTTCTCTTTCAGGTGCTACCCTATTGTGATGAGATTATATTCCACTTATTGGAGAACCTCGGTGACTCTTCAATCCATCGCTCTGTGAAACCACAGATTCTGTCGGCATTTGGAGACATAGCTCTTAGTATTGGCCCTGATTTTGCTAAATATTTCGATGTAGTTATGCAGATGTTGCTGCAGGTATGTGTTGAATTCCTATAATACAATGATAGTTTGGGTGATTGACATGATTTCAATGCATGATTATAGCTAAGAGTTGGAAAAAACCTTTTTAAACGTACCTTTTGTATTATTGTTACTTTTTACATTTTCATTGTTGACACACAAATCTACAAAATGTACTTCATAGAAAATAATAACTTCTTTAGGCGCTTTGCGCAGTTTTTGGATGAACAAAAATCATGGATCTCACGTCATCGTCACTGAACGCTTTACTATTTTATATACCTTCCTGCATTATTTAAAAAAAAACCTTTCTATTGTACACAGTTCTCAACTGCATTTTTTCACTTGAGTATTGAATAAAAATAGTTAAAGCAACAACTGAATTATTTTAATATATCATGTCTTCACAGGCCAGCAACGCGCAAGTAGATCGTAATCATTACGACATGGTAGAATACCTAGGCGAACTCCGCGAAAGTGTGCTTGAAGCTTACACGGGAATTATACAAGGACTCAAAGGATCTGGAGGCGAGGTATGTAAAAATTCAAGATAATCTAGAGTTTAACATATTAACTTCGTATTCACACTTTTCATGTCCTATTTGTTGGTTGTGGTTGGCCAACGACCACTGAGAATCGTCAGTGCTTCTAGATACTGTAATTGTAGCATACAGAAGATTTTATTTTGATTATGATTGAGGAATGACCTTTTTTTGGTCGTCAAATTGAAACTCAGGGAATGTAGGTGTCCTTTTTTTTTCCGTCGACCAAAATTTC
Organism: Cecropterus toxeus; assembly: GCA_018249875.1. Classification (NCBI taxonomy): domain Eukaryota; kingdom Metazoa; phylum Arthropoda; class Insecta; order Lepidoptera; family Hesperiidae; genus Cecropterus; species Cecropterus toxeus. The sequence continues at coordinate 6,852 of DWNE01002357.1, read as the reverse complement.
CTTGGCGAAGGAAATTACTGTAACTTTATAATAAGGATCAGGATGCACTTCGTATAGTGGAAAAACGCCCATAGTGTGCGATCCAATGGAAATATCTCCATGGTCCTTAGTGCCCCTTGGCCGAAAAAAGTGTGACATCCGCTGATCTAGAGATTCCAAGTAATAAAGTTTAGACAGATTTATAAGGTGGCTTGTAGTAACTTGTCCTGTCATTATTATAAATTTTGTGCAATATTAATCACTCTTTACTATATTCAACATGTATTGATAACAGATAACAATAAAATTTAAAACATTATACAAAAATAACAGATAAAAAGAATTTTATGACATTGTATACATCAATTTAAATATAACTGACTGGAACCAAATGTATATATCCATGTTTCACCTCTTGGGTTTTTATACTTGAAGTATATTGTAAAGCATAAGGTAATATCGGAGCTGGGGTAAAATCCGTCGACTGCAATTGTAGCCGAATTAGGCCATCTTTGTAAAAATAGCTGTATCAAGTACGTACCTAATTTTCATGGCATGGTTTATGAAGTCGCCAATTTTATAAACGTGGTCAATTTAGTCCATAATTTAAACTGTACGGCTTTACCCCAGCTCCGATATTACCCCAACTTACCTAATTTTATAAAATAAATCCAAGGTATGTTAAATCGCTCGATAACAAATGAATGTGTTTCGTGTTGCGTGCAGGTACGATCAGACGTGGCGTTGGTGGAGCCTCACGTACCGGCCATCGTGAACTTCATGATCGCGGTGGCGTCGGAACCGGAGCGCACCGAGGGGCATATGGCTGTCATCGCCGGTCTTACAGGCGACCTGTGCACCGTGTTCGGCCAACGTGTACTACCGCTGTTGGAGACGAGGCCACTTCTGGACCTCCTCCAGGCCGCCCGCCGCTCCCGCACCCAACGCACCAAGACCCTCGCCAACTGGGCCACCAAGGAGATCCGCAAGCTGAAGCAACAACCCCCCCTCGCTAGCTGGTTAGTGCCCTAACTGACTATACTGACACGCTTCGCTCTCTAACTCGTCTAACATAGTTTAACCCGGCACCGGGCGCGCTAACTTGTGCGAATATTATAAGGTAACGGTAGCTTGTGGTATCGCTATATATAGTCAAACGTTATGACCTCTCTGTGATTGAGGCGTTTGTCTCGTCCGAAAAGTCATAAGGTTTAATGTGAATTTTGTATAAACACTAACATTTTTTCATTATGGGTTTTTTATTTAATAAGTGCATCTATGTAAGCTAATATATTTTGCATTATGAGTAGATCGACTGATTAGTGTTTTGTCTAACCTCATCAAATGGTCAAATGTCGAAATACCTACTAAAATTATCACAGTTTTTCCATCGACTAAGTAGTTTTAGAAACATTGTGATATGCTTATCTAATCCCATTGTAATTGTATTTTTTTTAATACATCCTCATATCTTGTGCTATCAATTTAATAACCATGTTTTAAAGATAATTATTTCGCCTCACTACTTTATAAAATACATTGATGACAAATTAAATTTATTTTGTAAAATGATTACTAGTATGTAACAGGTTGCTGTACTGAAATGATTTTTGATCCATAGAATCTCCTAAATATATAATAAAATAAAAGTGAGTACTCACTGGCCTCGTAAAATTTTGGATTGTGTCATTTTTACATCGTGACGTTTAAATTGCACATTTTTGAACATCAGTTGCACTCTGACCAAATCGTGATATCCCATGATATACCTAAGTGTTGCCAGATCCAATTACATAATTATGAATAAAATTGTTCCTTATCATTATATTAGTAATGAGTTCAAGAATTTGCCTTTTTTTTTTTCATCTTTTCACAATTAAAAGTTTGTTTTGGTTTCACTTTGTAAATTTAACGAGTCTCTGGAAACACATTCCATTTTTGTTGACAAGCATGGCAGAGCGGTCACCATATCGGTCTAACACGCGGTGAGTTCCGGGTTCGATCCCCGGCCAGACCAGCATCTAAATGGTGAATTTAGATTTCTTTTCTGGGTCTAGATGTTTGTGTATTCGTCTTATTGTGTATCCATGGCACCCACGACACAGGAGAAAATCCTACTGTGGGGCTATGAGTGTAGAGAGCGTTATTATTTACTGAACACTATTAAGTGTGGCAAACCCAGAACGTTTCTGTCTCATATAAATATATTTTTCACAACTTTTTTATTTACTTGAAAGTTCAATTAACCTCCAATATTAGAACGACCTGTAAAAATGAGATCTGGTAACACTTAACATTACTTTTTAGGATAAAATGCGATTAGCAGTACAATTCAACTTTTTTTCGGTAAAAATAATAATTGTAGTGATGTTCCAAAAACACTTCCTTTTACGCAGTATTTGTATAAGTCAATACTTTGACTTATACAAATACTGTGTAAAGTGTGTTATGAAAGAAGATACTTCTTCTTTCATAACATACTTTAACAGATATAATTATGTCATAATGTAAAGTCACATATGATTTGTTACTGCTATAGTTCGTTTTGCTAATTTATGTGCATTTACCTCACTTGATAATTAAGATAAATTGTCAGTATGTAAGAATGTGCTCAGTGATGTGTATTTGAAAATATAAAGACAATTTATCTATAGTACTACTAACAGCTCGCATATAAATAGGGCGCCTAATACAAAGCATTGCATCGTATCCATATATTTAATAAAAACGAAAGTTCCGCTTGTCTGTACATTGCACATATCAAAAAAAGCTGGTTTGCAGATTTAAGAATAAGTAATAATAGAAATTTCTATAGCATTTAAAAATTTTAGTCTGACTGTGAGTTTGAAGTCGCATCAAACCTAAAATACTAAAGTTAATGTAATCTTTGCATTAACTATAGTTTTATGAGTTGTGCAACATTGTTATTTGAGTGTTTAGCAATGCGGTGTGATGCGACTTCTTGTGTTAATATTGTGACCATTAACATGCTACACATGTTACTTAAATCCTGCTGATAAACTTCACTAATTGAAATTTCTAACCTAATCTTACCATTAATACTATAAAAATAAAACAGATTCAATAGTGTAACTGCCACTTAAGACTTTAAATATGAGAAATAACAAAGAGGATAGTGTTGTTGTGTTATACTTTCAATATAGCTATTAAAACAATTTGCTACATATTTTTCTAACAGTTTGTGGATGCCGAATATTTAGAAGACAAAATGAATGTCAAATTACTCTATCCTCTTCATTAAAGCCAATTAAAAATGGTTTGATGGCTTTATAGCTTCTATTTAGCAGGGACGTTATGGAGCTCCATATATGTAACCGAAACTATCGGAAATGTTTCGGATAAATTCGGATATGTTTCGAGGCATGTTTTAGTAAATAAAACTTTAAACTAATTAGGTAACAATAATAATAACTAATATCACTGAATGTAATAGCAAATGATAGCATTGAAATAAAACCAAATTATTAACTATTTGTATTTAATGTTTGACATTCCTTAAAAATATAATAATTAATCGAAACTATCCGAAATTAACGGGCATTCCGAAATAGTAACATATCCGTAAAAGCAACCAAAACCAGTATGATTTTGTTCCTATATCCGGGTCTAGATACGAACTTTCATATCCATGACATCCCCGCTATTTAACATTGGCCAAATTCGCAATTCATATTATCCGTGGGAGTATAGTTATTCATTATTGTCTCCATTGAAACCATGTAGTAAATAGCTGCTCGCGACATGTATATTGTACGCAAGTTTAACATACTATGATACTACTAACATTTGTTTAAAGTTTGGTTTTGGCGCACCAAGATCTTTTAATATCTGAAAAGTATAATTAACTTCAAACTTAATATTTCCAGATTTGAAACATCATGGTGCAACAGTGATGTAACGAAGTTTCAGACAACTTACTGCTGGTAAACTCAAATGTATTCTTGGGAGGTCATATCACATTTATTTTTTGTAAGTTGATGGGTGCATTTGATTTGTTATTACTGTCTTTTAATTAAAGTTACATTTTCATTCAAACTTTTGTGTTACCAATGCTTATTTTTTTTTTCGGTAATATCTATCTATTCATGGGTTTTGATTAAAAAATATTTGATCATTGTTCTGGAGAATTTATATTATTTAATTACCAAGTAATAAAAAAACTAAAGTCCAATGCACCTAGCACAACATAATCCAAATTTTATGTATACCTCACCAAAATCTTTCCATAATATTCTTAAAAAATGAAGCATTTTCCTATTTGGTATTTTAGATACATACAGTGGCTGTGGTATCTTTACTTATGTGAGAGGAGAGTGATAGTATGAAAGGGAGATCGCACGAAAGTCGATGTATGTTATTTTAGGCATGCACATTATGCAAGGGATTGTGAATTTTATAAATTATTATTATGTTTTTGTAAAAAGTCTGAAAGAGTTTTATGTATGATGTAGAATGCATGAGAAGTGTGTATGATTATCACAGATATTTTGTACACTTAGGCATGTGTCAATCTATGAAGGGTTGGTATAATGTAATAAGATTCCGTCAACGTTATTTAGGGCGAGACTAAAAGGACGCCATATTGGTGTAATATACTTTTTATTCGTTACAAAGATACGTATTTATTTGCGTTATGGTTGAAATATATAATATTTAATATATTTTGATCCAATACAACAATTTTTCAAGTGTATATGAATGATTCTCTTTTAAAATATATTTGTGAAGTCATTGTAATGAATAAAGATGTACTGCCTTTCTGATCTAATGCTCACAAATTTGTACATATGTAATTAAAAGCTCTTTTCTTTAACGTTATATATTAAGAAAATGGTGCATCACGGTTTGTGACAGCAATAACCGAAACTTTTTTTTGTTTGAAAATACAACAGTTGCGTATTAAATGAAAAAATAGAATCTCAGTTTCGTTTTTATTGTATACCAGGTGCAAATTAAGATTTTTTTATACGTAAATGCAAGTCGCGTAAGCACAAACTTCTATTTCTTAATCTCTTGCTCTTCTATGTAACTAACAGGATTGTACCACAATGTCAGTAATTAAGTTTGAATTATTGAAATTTGGAAATTGTTCACAGTACATTTTTGTACTTATGTGCCACAATTTGACCCCTATTTAAGATTAATACCAGGTGTTATTTCTAATGCTAGTGATTGTGATATCTCGTATTTGTTAAAGCAATGAGCCTTCTGCATTAGGAATAACGGTAGGGGTAAATCTTGTTAATTAAGATTATAAATGACAAATGTGAGACTTCATGAGTTATATTATATGCTAGACAATAATGTTGATGATGACTTTTTTTCGGCAGGTTTGCTGTTGTATTTCGTAGTTGATCAATGTAATCAGTGCCTTTTACGTGTACGAAAACTTATCGGCTATATAATTTATTTTCATCGCGCTAATGTCAAACATTACGCGCGACTTCCTTTATTTGTAATTGATAAGCGGCGATAACGCTCAATAATAACATAAATTGCATTGTTGTATGGTTTTTGAAAGAGCTTAATAGGAACGAGAACGTTATCAAAAATCAATAATGTGTATTTAAATAACTGCTAGTCTGTGAGCATCGCTGACAGGGATGATGTTTGCGCGAATTATGTAAGATTTTTATGAGAAGTGTACCGTTTTATTATCTTAACGTTATGTTAAAAATGTGCATATATATGTACATATCTATAGTCGGAATTGATAATTTCTAATGATCTTCGGTGTCATATTTTATACTTATGAGGATGATAGGTGAATATGTATGAGGACTAGTGCCATGCCGTGAAAGGTTCTGATTTAGAATCGTAGGCATTGAGTCGATGTATGAATACCACCCACTTTTCCGAGCGAATAAAATAGTAATTATTTTGTTACATCATATATTTCTTTTCTTTTGCCTATTATTCTGTAAACAACTACTATACTGTAAACTGTTCTATGGTAAATAAAAAATTTCAAGTTATTTGTAGTTTAATTTAGTTGTCTTTCAACTACAATTCGCTCCATCCTAAAAATAATAAATAAGCTCAATTGTAGGATGGAGCGACATGCAATTATAGCGCCCTTTTGAAATCTAAATTATATGTTGCAACTTTAAATGTCGATGTGGATCCCTTGCCCGGAAGTGTGCATGTTGAGTTTCAAAGATTTTCCTTTTATATTACTGTGTTTCCTACACAGTAATATTTTTGCTTCCCCAAACGTTCTGAAAGCGTCCTCTGGAACTAGGCGCTTAGAGCGGGCGCTCCGTTCGCCCTTTAGAAAGGCCGGCCCTGACCGACGTTATTGCCATTTAAGCTTTAATAACGATAATAATGATATATTAAATAAAGTTTTTATTTTACATCATTCTCTTTAGCGTTTTGCTGGCATGCGGTCGATGAACTTACACGCTGCACTATCGCCGCGATAACTTACAGTTCCGCCACGAATTATTTGCCTATTGCGGCAGCGTCAGCATTGATTGAATTGATTTTTAACGCCTAGCGCGGATGCTTGCGCAGGGCGATTACACGCAAACATTCATTTTAACCTTTAATACCACACATTATATATTGACATAATGGATGGTCGAATTTGATAAATGATTAAAAATATCAATTGTACAGCAACAGTAATTGGCTACTTGACTGATTTAGGAAAACAGTTAAAAAGAAGCTAATAGAGCGTGTAATGATTCATTATAGTATAATAAACACGCTACATCAATATTTCCGGGATACTTGCAGTATTTTCAACAAAAAATAATGTTAAAGTTTAAAATATAAAATTGGCGCTCAAAACGTCTCTGTAATGGCGGACGCCATATGATTCAAGTGACGTCACACACAAGTAAACAA
>DWNE01002356.1:0-19093 GCA_018249875.1 Cecropterus toxeus | reverse complement strand
AGAAGCTGAGGGCTTTCAATTAGATTATAAAGAAATATATATTTTATTTTATATAATTAAAATAAATTTGTTACTTCAGTTTTTAATAATTACATTTTATTTCTAAATATGATTGAAGGATGTACATATAACGAACATGACGAGCTTTTTTTTTGGTTGTCAAATTGCACAAACGTCAACGGGAAAGTTGTCAAACTTGCAAAGAGTAAAATAATATACGGCCTTTATGTTTCGTCGACGTATTTTCCCTTAAAAGTTCTTTATTAAAGTTCTTAAAAGTTCTTTCTTAAAAGGTCATTTACTTTACTTTTATTAAAAATATAGTATTTTTGATTAGGAGATATTGTAATTTTATTATTACGGTCTGGAAATACTGCACGAGTGCATAGATTTTTTTCAATCGAGTACTAGTTTGACCAATTCACTCGTGACTCGAGTAAAAAGCTCGAGTCGCATCACTAATTCGGAAAGCATCAAAAATGACAATCAGCTGGACAGAATATAACCTTAAAATATTGTAAATTACAACAAATCAAAATAAATAACAGTTAAACTACCTTAAATATTTAACTATGCGCTATGTATCGCAATTGTTTCAGCCGGTTATTACTATACCGAAGGGGGTTAAAATTAAAAACACCGAAATCACTTGCAAGAGTCAAAAAGTGAGTACAGTTTTTAAGATTTAGAGATCGATATTTATTTGAATGTGTATTTTTTTCATCTATGCCTGCCCTTAAGTATCTATATAAAACCGGTCAAGTGCGAGCCACAGTCACGCACGAAGTTTCCGTGTACTAATCTATAAGTTAGTTTGTTTTTAAAGTAATTATATATAACTAAATATTCTGAATATTTCAAGCTTCTACCTGTCACTATTAATATAGGTCAAAAAAGTTTTGTTGTATGGGAACCCCGCTTAAAAAAATATTTTATTCTGTTTTTGGCTGAGTGTAGAAAGTGTTTAGTGTTTATATACATCCTATTTGTGAAAACTGTTAATCAGCCAAATTGTACTACCATAAGCAACTACTGTATTATTTTTTATATTAACCTAGCTGTAAGTTTTCCTTATAAATAAATAAATATTACTATATTATACATAGTTAAGCCATAGTAATAGTTAAATATGAAAAAATGAATAAAATAATAATAAAAAAAAACTAAAACATTCAATAAGTATTTATAAAAAGGAAAGGTATATATGATTTAATAGCATACAGCAATAATTAACCAAATGTTTGATATAGTCATTATTTTAGACAGTGATCTTTTTTATTTTATACTCCTCAAATATTATATACATAAACATGTTCTTTGTAAAGTCGGTTAAAAAGAAAACGTAAATATTTTTTTCCACACTTTATTTCACATTTATGACATTAGACATTAATCCACTACAACTAAAACTATTATATTTCTTACTAAACTTTCGGGTAATATGTGTCTTCGAACTTCTTTCTGCACCTTGGATATGGCCTCAACGCTTTCGGAATATATGGAGGGAGGTGATCATCTAATCTTCTTTGGAATGGATTTATACCCAATTCAAATGGCCTCCTCTTAGCTTCAAAGAATCTTGTACTGTGTTCAATTTTGTATATCTTCTCCCATAAGTAAACTTCAGGAGTTAGGTAATGTTTAGGTCTATTGGAGACTATGTGTTTGAATGTTTGCTCTAACCAACATCTTTTCTTATCATCTTCAATGTCAGCTACAACTTGTTCTTCTGTGTTCAAAAAGGGTTTCATTTGGTGTTTGCGCTCTTGAGGTTCATTGAGATAAAATTGGACTAACATTTTCAAAGTCTCTTCATTCAGGCCTTTCACTTTTCCATTTTCTATTGTTTCATATAACTTCAATGGCTTCGTACCATAACAGACGTTGTGCTTGGGATTTTCTTTAATTTTTTTATCATGCATTACTATTGTATTCAATTGATATACATACAAAGATATAAGCTGACCATTTGTTATAACTGTTTGTGTAACTAATGGATATGTGATATCATTGTATGTGGTGAAACCTTGGTAGTTTGCTTGAGCTAACAACCATCCAAAACTAGCTTTCATGGCTTGACAATGCAAAGCTTCTACATTATCTTCCTCACCAAAAGATTTTTTTCTAGTTGTGATATGAGCACGACTATGGTAAGAAAGAATACCAAATTCATCATAATCTCCAGGCCAATAACCTGGAAGTTGAAAATTTTAACATAAAAGAAGGAGTAAAATGTTATGCCTATGTCCAATTCATAGTTATGAAATAAAAATTGTCTAACCAAAATCAACCCTGCGTAGCATTTTTACTTGATCTCACCTATGTATGTTCAAACTTGTACTATTTCTCAATTTCATTTGTAATAATAAAAAAATACAAAATATGGTGACATGGTGTTGAAACGGAAAAAACAGCTTAAAAGGTTTTAGAATGTTAGATGTTTTAGAATCAGACAGATAATTATGTCTATATGCAAATGTTACCTGGGATGTTGGTGCCATGTCTAAATTCTGCCAGATATCCAACTCTTTCGGGAGCAGTGGTGTACTGCTGAACGTTAAATTCTACATTGCTTGCTAGATCATAAGGTATGATTGGCTTTAATGGCATAGTATTCCTTATTGTAAGAATTGGTGAACCTGTAATAAATATAAGTTAGCAGTTCAAAATTATAAATAATATATTGTTACTGTAAACACATGTTTTTAATTTATTAATCTTGACAAAATGGGGGTAACTATAGATACTCTTACCAATATATTGAATTGGCCTATCAATGGGCGTATATTCATCTTCTTTCAATTTCTTATACTGTTTTCTCCACTTTTGTACACGTGAGGGTATATCCACACCACCAACGAACCAAAACGCTTCATGTCTAGGTTCATAATCAACCTGTAGAAAAGATATTAGTATTAAATTTATAAAAAAAGTAAATAATTAAAAAGTATATTTGAAATATCATTCTATTTAATCCAGCTTAGGTAGTAGTATAACTAGTATTCAAACTGTCTTTTTAGTAATGATATGGCACATATGATATGGAACACCATTTTTCATCATCATCAAAACTAAATGTAAGAAATAAATACAATACTGTAAGTAACTGTGTATATTGATTATGATCAATAATAATTAATAATAATAAGGCATGGGTTTGACCAGTGTGGTAGCACTGCCAAACTTATTTCTATTGAGAAGTTCTTGCATTTGGGTGGAAGGGTGTGTCAGCTGACACAGATATGTGGCAAACATATTAGTCCTCCAGAATATTAAGTCATATTTGATCGGCTTCACATTTGTATAATAACATTTGTATAAGAACCATTTGTATAATAAAAAAAATATGAAGTTACAATTCTTGAGAAAAAGCAACCACTTACCATCATGTATTCTATATGATAATGTGTTGCTTTAACATTATATAAAGAGGGTAGTAAAAGTTATACCTGCGAAGAAAGCATATGAGAAACTTTGTCACTTAAATTGTTCATAATAATCCTGTTAATTTGCCTTACAATCCTCTTGGTTAAATTATTTTCCGCTTCTTGCACATCATCTCTAGGTAAATTGGGTGTGGTGTCTATTCTGTAGATAAACAAATTAAGATTTTTAAATTACAAATAAGCACAATTTATACTTGTATAAAGAGAATTGAAGGTGCCTGTTCACAGAGTAATGTATATTGCTGCTTCAATTGAATAATGACATATCTCAAAAACACTAATTTTATAGGTGAGCCTGGTAATAATAAAACAATGTTTTTGGTGGTTTTTCTTATGAATGATATTAAAATGATAAATATATATTACAAATGGCGCCACTCAAACTGGTCCTGTGCCTTCTGAATCCAACGGTTCCCCATTGTATTCTTCTTTAACCAGTAGCAGAGTAAAACTGTACCAAGCCTAATACTGGCCTGTTTGTATAGGTGACAAGGTACTTAATTTACATTGATAATGGTATGGTAGATGCACATACTAGTCACAATAAAAATAGAGTACATCTAAAGCATGCAAAGTCAAGTACGTACTGGGCGTCATACTGAAAAAAAATTTAGGCGTTACGCACCAAAATATTCAGTCAATAATAATTCAGTTTTAATCAAACATCCAAAAATATTTTGGTCAAGGGACCATCAAGATCATTTGAGAAGTGCTAAGTGTATTAGTTAAACGGGCACCTCGCAATTATACAGACAATTTTGTCATACAGACAAAAGGGAATTTATATTTTTTTCCACTTACATGACTCCATGTTAGTAGCAAAAGATATAAATTCCCTCTTGGATTAAACCAGCCAACTAAATCATATCACTTTACGAGTAAACTGTCGTTGGCTCTTAAGAGCTTTAAGTAATGTACTCACTTAGTATTTTCTGTTTCAATGGCAATAGCATCTTCAATGAGATGTTTTATTTCTTTTACAACTGAATCTGCAAGAGGAGCTGTTTCAGAATATTCATCAGGAAGTTTATCTATAAGCTTGAAATGACTTCTCGTATAACATTGGACTAACGGCATAACATTGTAAGGTATAGCGTTCTCCTTAAACATAACACACTGCCATCCGTAATAACGAGGCATATTTAACGCTATTTGTTTTTCTTCAACAGTATTAATTTCTTTTATTTTGTTGTGAAGTGATTCGCGTTGGCGTAATTTTCTATGAGCAAGAGACATGTCCAAAATAGGAGGATATACGGGGGTTTCGGTGTATTCATCTTCGACGGGAACGGCTACTTGAGAAAGTTGCCTCACTTTTATTTTCTTTAAGTGTGGAATTGTTCTGTGAACTTTTAGTATATTCATTTTTCGAATATGGCCATATAGCACTTTGAATAATATTTATATTTGATTGTAATGAATAAAAATATTTTAGGTTATCGTTATGTTCGACGTATGACAATTGACATTAGTTTGACATACATAAATATATAACTATGGACATATTTATTTTCATTGCCACGGATAATTATCTTTTAGCCCTCCGGTGAATATAACCATTTTTTTTTAATTATTTTACCAACGTTCTGACATTAATTCGTTAACAAAAAAAAGGAATAATCTATTTAATTAATTTATGTACTTGTGTATAGATTTCGTTGAAACATAATTTGTTAAGTATTAAATTATTAAAATGACATTGATAAAAGGGCAGTTACTATTACTACATTCATGTACCTTGTTTCAATATTTTTAATGAAGTTATTATGAATAAGGTATAGCCAAATTTCGTTTAATTTGGAGTGTGAATATATTTTATTACTTAAGTGTTCATTTTATTACATTTTACTCTCAGCTTTATTTATATTGTAATAAACAAATTGTCTCTGGAGACTTAGCTGATGCAACGTTTTGACATCACTACCACCTGCCAAATTGTCGTCTAGTTCTAACCAAGATCCAAGATTTTATCAAAACTTCCTCGTGCATAATAATTAATCATGGATGAAGACATGTGTTTCGACCCTTCTTTAAAAAAGAAAAAGAAGAAGAAGACTGGTTTCGACATGGATGCAGCCATGGCCGGTGAAACAGGCGAAAGTACAAGCATGGAAGCGCCCGCCGAGGCGGGTGACGTCGACGTACCAGAGGACGACAACCTCGATTTAGATAATTTTGGGAAAAAGAAGAAAAAGAAAAAGAAGACTTTCTTTAATTTGGAGGAACTGGAGAGTTCATTGCCGGAAACGAAGGACGAGAAGCCACCCGCGGAAGAGCCGGAACCGCAGGAAGAGGAAGTGATCGACGATCTCGATTTAGACATCGACTTCACCAAAACAAAGAAGAAGAAAAAGAAGAGAATCGACGAGCTGGTACTCGAAGATGATATTCGCGACGAGGATCAGGAGAATGTGGAAGACCAGCATGGTGACTGGGTGGGCAGTGACCGTGACTACACGTATGACGAGCTTCTCGAGCGTGTCTTCGATATTATGCGCGAGAAGAACCCTACAATGGTGTCTGGTAAAAAACAGAAGTTTATTATGAGGCCTCCGCAAGTCGTGAGAATCGGTACGAAGAAAACATCATTTGCAAACTTCACTGAAATTTGCAAAACGCTACATCGACAGCCAAAACATTTACTAGATTTCTTGTTGGCCGAGTTGGGAACCAGTGGTTCAGTGGACGGCAACAGTCAACTCATCATCAAGGGACGTTTCCAACAAAAACAAATAGAAAACGTGTTACGTCGTTATATCAAGGAATATGTCACTTGTCACACGTGTCGTTCCCCCGACACAATCCTCCAGAAAGATACCAGACTATTCTTCCTTCAATGTGAAACCTGTGGATCCCGTTGCTCCGTAGCAAGTATCAAATCTGGTTTCCAGGCTGTTACTGGAAAACGTGCTGCCATGCGTGCAAAGACTGCATAGAGTATTAGTGCTTAGTGTTAATCAATTTTACAGTTGAGATCTGGGGTACATGCAGTTAACTTCACTTCAATATGGTCGTTGTTTCCTTTATTTCAGCTGTAAATCTGGTGCTTAGTGATGTGTTCAATTTGTTGCAGATTATAAATTAATTTATTTAGGAGAGTGTACATAACTACCTATGAAATCAAAGTATGTTAGAAATATATTTTATTTTAGTGTAAATTGAAAGTCAATAATTACAAACAATATGCACATTAACTGTGACTTGCAACATATTTGATTGAGTACCAGTTTGTCACAAACATTTTATTGGGTTAAGGTTGTTTGTGTACTAAAATTTGTGGAATGCAATATCAAATTCTGGATGTACCCCTTTCTTACCCCACTATGTTTATGTATAGCTCACATCTGTATTATTCTCATTGATACACAATGTTTTTTAAATGTTGTTTCATTTTTTATTCCTAATTACTATGTGTTGAAAAGAAAAAACATTTTTTGTAAAAGTTTATATTCATGTGTAACAAAAATAAAATGTATTTTTTTGTTTATAAACATTTGTACATAAACTATGATGAGTCCTTAGCATTGTTAGAAATAATTTGCTGTTTATAGTTAGGATCAATTGCTTTATTGAGGCTATCTGCGTACATACTTAGCCGTTGTGTCATAGTGAATCCCCATTTATCTTTTATCTGTCTACAGAGATTCAAATCAAGTTGTGCGATGAGTATACCATCTTTGGTTCTAGACAAACCAGGTGTTCTGGTCCCATCAGGAGCAGTGACATAGCTAGAGCCATAGAAATGCCCAAATTCTTTATGTGCCGGTTTCCCATCCCCAGAAGTGAACTCATTAGGAAATGTTTCAGTGCCTACTCTGTTAATGGCACAAGTGAAATAGCTATTTGCTATAGCAGCATTTCGAGCTTCCACACCCCATAAGTGTTCACTCAGCCCAGCAACTGTTGCCGATGGATTAAAAACAATCTCTGCCCCATTTATTCCAAACATCAACCAGTTCAGAGGATGATGACGTCCATAACAAATGTTAATGGCAATCTTGCCGAATGAAGTTTCAAAAACTGGATGACCAGTATTGCCTTCAAAGTAGTAAGTAGACTCATTGAAATCTCCTACTCGGGGAATGTGATTCTTTCTGTGTTTGCCAATCACTTCTCCTAACTCATTTATAACAACAGCCGTGTTCCACATGACGTCACCGTGAGCTGTATCTCGTTCTAAAATAGGAGATATGATAACTATTCCATGCTTTGCAGCTAACTGCTTTAAAAATAATGTGCTTGGGCCATCCTCAGCTGATTCGGCAAATTCACACCATGGCGTTTTTTCTCGAGTACAAAAAGCGAAGGGCATGCTCCACGCTTCTTGTAGGCATATAATATTAACATTTTCTTCAGCACCAGTTTCAATTATCTTCTTGACCTTTCCAAAAATAGACTCCCGTTGTACATCAATCGGGTTATCAGTTGTTATCGCTATTGAATGTTGAATTAAACCAACGCGTACAATACGCGGCTTTCTGCTATTTTCTTTTTGAGCAGGAAAATCATATGAAACGATTTCAAAATCATTGTCGTTTGCAAATCTTTTACTACTATCACTTATACGCAATTTTTTATGATAATCTATTCCGTAGTAGATCCTGTTGAATTCTTGTAAGTTAGAACCGTTCAAGGACTTTTCTATAAGTCCATCAAAACTCGAGATTTCCGTATTTTCTTTTGACATAGTTATGCTTAATTATTATAGACTTCTATTTAGGAATTGTTGCGCACTACTGATACGACGACGATACTACTGATACTGAATATGAATATTATGAATACTAATCACACTGTATTGTTATGTACATATTGGTAACTGATAGTGAAAATGTGATTGACTGATTGTGAATGTGAAATGATAAAGATTTAAAGAAAATAATACTCTTTGTCTTTCAGTATTGCCAACTATTTAACAACATTTCGCCTAAAATTAAACCCTCAAACCCCCTAAATTGTAAAAATAGGATAGCCTCTGCCTAAATAGTCAAAATTTCAAAAAGGTTTAGTAATATTCATGAAGATAAATCGTCCCTGGACGAAATCCGGCTATAGTTGGTTAACTAAAGAAAATAAAATGACTAAATTAGGAATGTAAATATTGTGATGCTATTACTAGTTTATTACAGCTTTTAACTATATATGGCTTAATGAAGATGTCCTTATAAGATATCGTTATAAGTAAAGAATCATATGAATATGTATATAAAAATGTTTATAAAACATTAAAAATACAATTAAATCATTATAAATATGAAAAAAAAGTATAATGCCGATAAAATTAAATTATTACCCCGTTTTTTCGATGAAGACATTAGAAATAAATGACGTTATAAGAACAGCGCATAAGAAAAAAAAAGTTAGGCTGAAACGCAACAAGCCAAAGCAAGAAAGGCAATTAAAATAAATGATAATATTGACACTAAAAGTAACAGATACGATTCATTCATTGATTTGGATTTCATTTAAGACTAATGAAATTAAACTTTAATATAGATTGCACTTTGGATGTTTTACAAGAAAAGTCATTTAAAGACCAAATTAATCACATTAAATAGCACGTCAGCTGGACGTGTTTTCACAGAGTGATAGTGTATCTAATGGTTTGGTTATAGTGCTTGTTAATGAGCCATTCCTTGTGAGCGTACATTTGATCTGTTTGCTTATGTGTTAGATTAACGCTAAAATGAACGTGTTACCTGCTCAACCGATAGGCATTCAGAGTACAGCGGGTGCAGTGCCTATTCGCAATGAAAAGGGTAAGTCTAAATAATAGGATTTATGTAATGTAATGTTTGTATATGTGTACTTAATTTGATGGTCCCAATCTAAAGATGTCGCTTTCTCGAAGTTTATCACATAACTAACATGAAGCTCTACTGTAAAAAAACTACTCTAATAAGCCTGTTTATTTAATCTTTCAAACTAGAATAAACAGTGCTGCTGCAGACACAAGTGTTATGGTACCTTTTCGTTGTACCCACTAGGTTTTGCAATATTCCTCGAAATTTTTGTATCATGTTCATACATATACACATAACCACACTCAGTTGAACAGGTAACACATATATAAAAATATTCAGTTTTTCATGTTTATTTGCAGGTGAAATTTCTATGCAAAAAGTGAAAGTACAGAGGTACATATCAGGTAAAAAACCAGATTATGCCCAAGGTGCTTCATCTACAGAAGAGTCTGACACTGAAGATTTTATTGAACAACAGAGACCTGAGAGGAAACATGTGCTGCCACAAGTCATTGTTCGCAAAGAAGACCAACATAGTGATTCAGAGAAAGAGGTATTTTAAAATAAACAGTAATAATTACCTGAATATATTGTTTAAGAAAGCATTAGTAATGTGCTCTTTATTTAAACTTATTGTATGATGAACACATATGTAAATACATAAAATAGGCACATATATTCATGCAAAATTATTGAAATTTAATGTTAACTTTGAGAAATACATGATATATGATATGTCAGATTATGTTAATGCGTAAACATTTTATTATGAAACAGTACTAAAATTGTTTTTTTTAACTATCACTGAAATACAAAAACACTGCATACATTAATAAAATAAGCATAAGTATTATCATTTTTTTTTTATCGAATCCAAAATAAATGTGCAAATCACACTAGTACTACATATGGATATAGTGGATGTATGTAAAAATGAACTCTTCAAATTGTTCTTAAAACTAACAATATGCATTATTAATAATGTTGCAGACTGATGATCCTCGTCTCCGACGGCTTCGTATAGCGGCACATTCGCCACCACGCCGCGCAGAGCACAAACCGGAGATAATTGATGCGGAGCCTGAGCAGGAATCGGAAACAAGTGAAGAAGAAGCTCGGAACAGCTCAGAGAGTGAAGATGAACTCGATGAAGAGGAAATTGAAAGGAGACGATTGGCTCTCAAAGCTAAACTTGCTGCTAGGTAGCATTTTATTACTGACTTAAATGTGTTGTTATAAATAAGTATATAAGATTATCTGCTTTTACATAATTGTAAAACCAGATAAAGCAATAAAATTTACATATAAGTACTCTTCATTGGTAAGTCCTCAACTACCCATCTGAAAATGTAGTATCTATTAGCCTCATCAATACTGCTGGAACTAATTTTGGTATATTGGTATTCATTTTCTTTATTAAAAGCTAGTTTTAAATTTTAGAGAAGCAGAAAAGGAAGTACTGGGCAGAGTTGATGATGAAGAAATGTTGGACGGTGATAAAGAAGAGAGTGGTTCTTCAGATACAGAGTATACAGACAGTGAAGAAGACACAGGTAAAATAAAATATTTTTTTACTTAAATTACAATTAATTCAATGTATCTTGAAAGTTTCATATGTACAATCGTAATATATTAAACAACATAGTAACATAAAAAGTCACAAACACAATATATTAAATAAGCAAAACAAAACATACCAATAATATGAAAAGATAAGGTGCTATGTTATTGTGAATAATTAATTTATTAATTATTTAAATCATTTAAAAATTCCAAGGATTTTTAAAAAATATTTATACTTTCTTTTACCTATACACAAATTATTAATTTAGGTCCTAGAGTAAAACCAGTATTTGTAAGAGCTTCGGAAAGGATGACAGTGCAAGAGCGAGAACGTAAGGTAAAACTGCAGAAGAAAGAAGAATCTGAAGCTAGGAAGGAAAAGGAGGAAAGAAGACGGGAGGCTTTAAAATTGGTAGAAGAAACAATTCGTTCTGAACAGAGGAATACTCAGGTTGGTGGTAATTAACACACATTGTTATTACAAGTTGAGTTATAATTAATTTAATGTTTCATTTTCTTTATAGCCTATGTGTTTGTATTTATTTTTAAAAATTGGATGTAGCATATATAATTTTCGTGTAGTTGCAGTACAATAGTTTGCACATTTACAATCGACCTCTAACACAACGCAAATCATAGTCTCCCATAGATGTTCTTTTTTGTCTGAGTTAAATTTGAATACCTTCTATATTTTTATACCAGACATTCATAGTATACCTTCATACCAGAATAAAGCCATTAACTTATATTGATAAGACATTGTCTAAATTACGTATTTATTTACGTTGAAGTTCGATATGCACTTTTACATAATTAGTATAAACTTAATGTACTCGTATTTTCCAGTCTGAACAAAAGGAGAGTAACATCAACGACGTGTGCACGGATGATGACAACGATGAACTAGAATACGAAGCTTGGAAGCTGCGTGAAATGAAGAGGATAAAACGTGACAAAGAAGAAAGAGAGGCGTAAGATAAATCTTTTCATTTGTGCTCGTAATGGCCAAGTGTAAAATGTTGCATGACCAGTATATTATATTTAATTTGCATTCTTATATTGCCCACACCAATGGGTTGTTTGTGAAACGATTTAAATCGAACATATTAATTAAAAAAATAACAAGTGTCGTTTTGGTTGTTCGATGGATAGCAGTCGATAAAACGACGATCGATGGTAGATCCAAGACAAACCATTGTCAATTGATGTTTGGGTTTAATATAGTGTTATCAATAAATTATGTCTTTTCTTGGTTCATCATGGACGGATGACGTCGACCGATTGGTGTGGTAACAAATTGACGATGGATTGAATGATCGACGCTTGATTGACCAGCGTAACTGTTCATGGTAGCAATTAAATAGCTGTTGTACGAAAAAATTATAATTGAACTAATGTTGGTTGTAGTATGGAGAAGGAGTTAATGGCAATCGAGAGGATGCGCAACATGACAGAAGAAGAACGGCGCATCGAACAACGCATCAATCCGAAATTGGTCACAAACAAGGCTGTCAAAGGGAAATACAAGTTCTTACAGAAATATTATCACAGGTAAGTTAATACATATTAGTCATGTCATTTTTATATCTATATTGTCCTAATCGAATAAGATGTAAGTCCATAAAATTTACAACCACCAAAACAATAAATTTACGATAAGAATGACCAAAAAAGACAAACATTTAATATATGTCGAATTAAATTAGACATTTTTTTATAAGATTGAAGTACCAAACGAGCATGGTGTCCACCTGATGGTAAGTTGTCACTGTCACCCATAAACATCTTTAACTTCATATACAAATGGACTATCTGAAGTCAACCACAGATGCATTGCTATTCCCGAGGACTCAGATGGTCGCCTCACATGAAAATGAACTGATGTACGTAATTGCATAACTTTTTACAGTATGCATCTGCAGTGTGTATGTATGTAATGCATCTGTGATATGTTTCAATTATGACTCTTGATTTTTTTTGATGCATCTAATAAATTAATAAGTTATGAGTAGTAGACTAACATTTAAACTGCACTATGTTATGCATAAAAGTATTAGATATTTCCTTATCATAACTATAGTTTGTTAATTATTGTAAAATTTTGCAGAGGTGCTTTCTACTTGGATAAGGAAGACGACGTATTCAAACAGGACTTTTCAGGACCTACATTGGACGATCATTTTGACAAGACTGTCTTGCCCAAGGTTAGTTAATTGTTAATTGTATCAATACGAACGTTAAACTGTTTTTTGTCGTAAAAAAACCAATGACTTTTTGTACTAATACTTTATATATTACGACCTGCTTAGTTTTTGAGTCACAGAGTTTGTAAGAAGATAGATCTTAGTCTATCTTGCAGGCAAAGTACAGTTTGGTAGAGTACTCTTTACTCTACCATTTCAACTTTGAGAACTTTGACCTTTCGGTTCCGGATTTGATCCCTGGCGAGACATACCGGTTTGATATGGAGTGGGATCCACGGTCGGCCAGACAGGCAAGTGAGTGATGACTTATAGGTCTGGGTGCTTGAGTTTTTACGAGTTTTTTCATTAAATGGCATCCGCGACAGTGGAAAAAATCCTGGAGTGTTATTATTTATTTAAGTTGTTTTGAAAAGTTTTAGGTATATTAGTTTCTTTACAATGTATTCTTTTACTATTGAAACAGATAACCTTTTGTAATTCGGGTATAAACTTATACATGCATATAATTATATGCGCGCGTGGGATTTTAATCCTGAACTTTCGTATGAAGGGCTGAAATTAATGGTATGGCAGAATTTTCTATCTAATTATGATATGCTAATATTATTTTGTTTCAGGTGATGCAAGTGAAGAAATTCGGTAGGTCTGGACGAACCAAATACACGCACTTGGTCGATCAGGATACGACTGAATTTGATTCAGCTTGGAGCAACGAGCGTGCTGCGGCTAAGCTGGCCAGCTACCGTGGAACCATGAAACAGATCTTCGATAGACCCACGGCCAAGAGAAAACATGTGTGATTGGTTGCAACTCTTTATGTCCGGAGGTCGATGAATCCGGGAGGTGGGAGGCATAATCGCTACAGCTATCTGCGATATAGTTACAACAGTGTTATGCGCTGCCCTGTTATAGTTTGAATGGTGTGTTAAGGAAAACATTTATAAAAGACCTTACAACTTAATCCTCAAAAGTTTGATCAAAGGTAGAACTCCAATACGCTCCATACAGAAATCAGAAAACAAAAGAGCCTTCGAGATTATTCCAACTTACTCGTAAAACGGTTGACCAAAGGTAGAACTCCAATACACCTCCGTACAGAAAAGAGAAATTAGAGCCTTCGAGAATGTTTTAACGAGTAATTTAATGATAACTGCATGTGATTGTGGTCACTTATAGTGTAAATAGCGTGTAAGATTGTTAAGATTTTGCTCTTATTAATACAATTTTGAATATTAACTTTGGTTGTTTGTTTTTAAATAAATATTACTTTAATCATATTGTAGCAAAATTTCCCAGTAGGAGTCTCATATGGTAACTTTGGATTAGATCGAAGTACCAAGTTAAAGTAACTAATAACGTCGTTAAAAAACAAATAACTTGACAGCTTAAAACGTTTTTTTTTCATAATGATATATTAGCGTATTTAATTTTACGCTTATATGATATTTTGTCAAAATAGTCAAGTAAAAATTACAACATACATATTTTTAGACATACATACAAACATACATACATACGCTCGAAAAACATTACCTTCCTGACGCAGTCGGATAAAAATAACATTATTTCTAGTATGACCTTTGATATTCGGATTTAAGTTATACGTTGGTAGGAGAAGATTGCGATATGTCATACTTACGATTCTTGAAATACATAAGTATGTTAGTGATTTTTTTAATTATGTTAATAAGGAATAGTGTTGTTCCGTCATTCATATTATCTACAATGCAGCATTGCAGCAAATGGACCCATCCGCTTTATTGATAAAGTATTAAACGAGATGGTAAAAGAAATATATAGTAAGAAACAAGACAAACCAGCTGAGTTTTTCTGCCGGATCTTCTCAGTTTCGGTGCTTTTCTGATCCAGAAGTAATGTAAAAACGGCGTAACTATGCACAGTAAAGGAATTTCATTTCATTTCATTTCTAGGCAATAAAAGATGCGCGATAGTAAAAATAGGGACGACAAGCAGTCAATCACTTATTGATAAACGCTTATGGAATCCTACAAAAACGTGAGGCATGATTCACGCAGTCGCTAAAAGACGAATATTCAATATCCCGACCGAAGTACACGATACATTACCAATAAGTAATGTATATCAGTGCTGATAAAATAAAAAAAATACCTGAATCGCAGATGCTAAAAATAGCCATTCTATTAGGCTTGATATCGTTGTATAACCTTTTTTTGCGTATTAGTTACTACTTAGAACGTGCAACATATGTTTAAATAAGACAAAAAGCGTAATGTAGCGTAAAATCACTAAAAATAATGAAACTATCAGAAGTTATTTAAAACTACGCCACTCATGTGTTAAGGATGTCGTAAAACTTTGAATATTAAAATGTAAATGACCCCAGTATCGGTTAAGTAGATTTAAAGGAACTAGATTGATCGCGATTCAGATCCGTGAAGTGTCTCTGAACAGATTTAAGTAAGAACTTCTATCGTTAGAAACTTTTATGTTTTACGAGCACGCCGAGACGACAGTCAGAAGATTTAGCTTGATATATGAGTGTTAGGTGTGAAGGAATAAAGAAAGAGGGTAGCTACAGTTATTCGACCTAATAAATATAAAACTTTTAGTTTGGTTATGCATAATATAAGCTGAATAAATTGATTAGCTAGATAGATTAGGTAGATTTAGCTTCGGCTATAACTACCTACTGTCAATTGTTTCCGAGCAGAGTGAATTTTTAATAATAGATGTTGATAATTCTATTGCCTTATAGCTATTTACATAAAGAAACTAAATTAAAGTCTGTAGCCTGAAAATAACTGCAGCTTTGTAAACGAAGATGCTTAAAAATAAATTGTTTGTAAATAAGTTTCCTTTTACATATTTAAAGTCGCTTTTTGTATTAATTTGGAAAAAAATATATTTTTATTATAAGTAATTATATCTATATATTTTTTTTTAAATTACATAATTCACACTTATAGAGTAAGCATTTATACACTTTATACACTTATAGTCTTCAGTACTTCGTATATAGGTGAAATTGTAACGATGCCGTTTACACACATGGAGTAGTTGAACTGAATCGAGTGCGAGGACTTATTCGTTCAGTTAATCAGTCGATAATTACTAAATATCTACACATTTCAGCTATTCTATATGCTGTTGTGAGTAACCAGTATCATCGCCTAATCTATTAACCGTAGCTTTGATCATATCAGGTGTAGCTTCACGTAGGTCATAAGCCCAACCGATTTTATGGAAGCAGTTAATAAATTTTGTACAGAAATTCAACTTGTCAAAGTGCTCTTCCGCTTTGTAATCGAAGGGAAATGCGTGGTGGTAATTATGCCAGCCCTCACCGAAAGTGCACGTAGCTACAAATCTGTTCTCCCTTGGTAGAATATTTCTGCAAAACAAATATTATTAAGACAAATATTATAAAGATTATTCATAAGTAATGCTCTACAGTGGCGGAGCGAGGGAGGGCGGGGGGCGGAGAGGCGGCAAAAACAGTTTTATCAACCTTGTGTTGTCATCAAGTTAGATATTGTCTTTTTTTGTTTTGCAATTGGTTTTTTTTGCCTCAAGTTAGATGTTGTCGTTTTTTTTTGGTCTTCTGAATTGGTATAGGTAATGTGTGGCGAGTCCAATTTCCGCCCCGGGCGGCGTAAGCCCACGCTACGCCACTGATGCTCTACTATTTGGAGTGACTTACATATAGGTAATTACTAAAAGTTAACACGGTGATGTTGTGTTTTCTATATCTAATGCATACTTTGATGTAACGAATGAACGATTTTTATAATCGCTTTCTTGCGGGGATTTTATTTACTTTTTACGATTTCATTTAATGGAATCAGTATAAAATCATCCAATCTATTTGCGATAAATAAGTGATAATTTCCCATTCATAAATGTATCCGATCCGAAATGGAAAATTTTCTCAAAGATTAAGTTAAAATTTGGACGACTTTTTAAATATAATCTCCCGCGACAAGATTGAGTCTTGTTTCTGCCCTTACATCTACATGCAGCGCCCCTAGCGGTTTGTTTCGGAACTAAAATTTACAAAGGGCATTTTTGGCAGAAACAAGACTCAATCTTGTCTGGCAAAAACAAGACAAACTCGTTCTAATGGTACTGTTATAATATAGAAGACAGTAGAAACAGTTTTATGTACCTTATTACCAGTGGCGTAGCGTGGGCTTACGCCGCCCGGGGCGGAAATTGAACTCGCCACACGTTATACAAATTTTGACGACCAAAAAAAACGACAATATCTAACTTGACAACTAAATGCAAAACAAAAAACGACAATATCTATCTAGATTACAAAACAAGGTTGCCAAAACTGTTTTTGCCGCCCCCCAAATCTGTTTTCGCCGCCCCTCTAAATGTGCCTCCCGGGGCGGACCGCCCCACCGCCCCTCCCTCGCTACGGCACTGCTTACTACATAAATTTTCACAGATAATAATGTGTTATCATTTCAAGATTTAGGTACTCCATGTACATACTTGTTATAAGGTCTGTATCCATATGCGTGTGCAAGGCTGTTAACTGTAAGCTCACTGTGGAACATGCCTAGGAAGCGGATGAAGCATTGCCATGCGACCGCACATTTCCAGTTTTCTCCCCATAAGAATATGCCGATAGCCGTTGGCAAAATGTAGCAGAAAATAAGTTTTAAATATCCGAAATTTCTGAAATAACAATAAATACATTGTCATAGGGGCAAAAAGACAAGACAAGAGAAAAAGCAAAAAAAAAAAAATGTAGTACAAAATGTCATACAAATAAATTTAATACAAATTTAATTTTGAGGCGATCTTAATCTTCAAGAGTAGTAACCTATCTGTAAAGGCTTTAACCCTTGTTCTTTAAGAAGTTAGTGAGACTTTTTCATTTGCGGCAATTACCATTTAGCCATTTACCAACCATCAAATGAACTAAATGCTCATTTGCTACTTCAAATTTATATAAAAAAGTATTTATTTAAGGTCCAAAGCATCAGTTTCCGATATTTATTTCTCAGTCCAGTAAAATACAAATAAGTAGTAGTAGTTTACACTTAATTTTTAAATTTAATGTCACAAATACTGTCACTACATTATTTAGATATGCAACCATGTCTTTATATTTACTCACTTTTTATTTTGTAACAAAAAAGAGCAAAATCTCCTCTACCGTTAGCTCTTAACTAGCTGAGGTATGAGTATTTTGACATAAAAAAGGACATATTTAATAAAAAAGAATTCAAGTCACAATATGAGCGAAAATGATCTGTGTAAATCCTTTTATAGTTAACCCTTAAAATGCGAAAAAAAATAAGTACCTAAAATTCAAAGGGAATATGATGTTCTCTATGTATGTTACTATTCCACCTGTACTGTCCACCTGGGCAATTGATTTCTTTATTAAACTTAAAACGTCAATATATGAAAAAAACCTTTCGTGGGCTGGATTATTTATATTTATATAAGTGCGTTGAAATATCGATAAATTTATAACTAACTTGTTGTAAGCCTTTAGTAGAGGATCATCCGAAATATCGCTCATGTCCATTTGTTTTCCACGTAGCAGAACTTGATCATTCTTCTTCAGCATGAGCCAGCCGATGTGCGAGAAGAACAACCCTCTGTTCGCGTTATGTGGATCCGCATCAGTATCGCTATACTTGTGATGCACTCGGTGATCTCGTACCCATTGCTCCAAATTATTCTGTTACATAATTGTTTTAACAATATTAAATATTTTAACTCTTTGATTAGTCTGAGATTACTCTTTTGTTGTAAGAGAGAGAAGAGATTCCTCTTCCGTCGTAAGGGGAGCGATGTTATCAATTTATTTTTTGGCACATGCTGTGTTTGATAGTGAAACATTATTTTAAGGTATTTTAAGATTTGACTTATGGCACAAACGCGATACAAATTTATATATGCATATTTTCGTAATATCTATTTCATTATTAACATAGAAAACCTGGTAAATATTTATTTATGTAGTCAATAATAAGCCATAAATATGTTTAATCGGTGTATACAAAAACTCGGTACCTGACCGGCACTGGCAAAACACATCAGGAAAAATAGTTTGAGTGGTAGTGTTGCTTTGAAAGATTTGTGAGTCCATAACCGATGCGCTCCACCAGTGATGCCAAAACCACTTGCG
>DWNE01002355.1:0-19093 GCA_018249875.1 Cecropterus toxeus | reverse complement strand
CGCAAGAACTGCTTCACGCTAGAAATAGGTGTGACGGTGGTACTTCCCCGGTCGAACTACATTGGTTCTACCACCTGCCTCGTTCTACCACCAGAGATACCATTTAGTTTTATTTTATTAAAGTCGACCTATTCTATGAACAATGTTATGTACATTTGGTGCTAACTAGGCTAGATATATCAAAAATCGTCACATTATTTTTATGTAGTACGACTTAAACAAAAGTCACAGCTAGTTAAAAACTTGGTAACGTTTCATCTTAGCAAAAGCCCTGTAAATAGCAAGAATAGTTGCTACATTGTATAGTGCACTCGAATATCGGACCATAGGCCATTATCCGCGTTACCCACTAAGCTAAACGAGCGCTGTAATAATTGCGTATTAAAATTAAAAGAGCGTACGTATACGTAGATAATTGCAACCATTACCGCTCGCTCTAATACTGCCTTAAGCTCAGTCGTACTGTAATTGGAGGACTCATAAAGGGGTCGGAGGGACCGGAAAAGGGGAATGGAACGAAAAAGGGGGGAACGGGTGGGGAAATGTATGGAAATGACGCACCGCCATTTCCCTGTTTTTGTATTTGATTATCCTTTCAAGACAATATTTCGCGGGGCAGGAAATTAATGAAGGCAATTTATGCGACACAGAGCGTGGATGCCGGGTTTTATTTAAATAAGTGTGTTGTTTTTTTTATTTTTTCGTAATTCCGAGGGTTTTGGGGACCGCCTTTTGTAATTGGACCGTGCGTTTGGACATTTCGCTCGCGACCGACTCACAAAGGATTATGTTTGAGGTTAGAATTAATGACTAACTGTAGGTAAATTCATGAAGGCGTTCTGAAATTGTTAACGTTTCTATTTTTATAATTGAAGCAACCAATATAACTTATATTGGTTGCTGCAGTCTGTCTCAAAGTTGTGGACGCCAATATTATGAATATTAATAGTTTTACTAATAGAGTAGTTTATATTTCCAACAGATTATCTTTTTCTTTGTAGATGTTTTTTGTTTTTGATGAGCTTTAGTTTGTAGTAAAAATGTAAAATTAACAATAAAGTGGACTTTGGATTTGTCGACTCGTACATATAGATACTTATTTTAATATCATATAGAAACATCAGTAGGTATATACCGAGGTATATAGAAGCATTTCTGCATAGTATTGTAGAAAGTATATAAGCAAGTACATACACGGATCCAAACAAAATAGTACGTATACAAATACATACATATCTAGATAGACCACTTATTGGGAGATAAGGGGTAAATCCCTACGATTTACGTCACGTCGTTAGTCATTACGCATTCCCGCTAAGGCTTTGAAGGTAAAATTACTGGCCCTTGAGGGAGATTGGGGAGGGTTGGATAATAAATGACGCGGCGGCCGGGGGCCCAACACCAACTTTTTGTGACAAATTGCCGTAAAAGTGCGTGCGCCTAATACGTTAGTAGGTAGGTAGGTACCGTCCTAATTTCAAAATTATTTCGACGTGTACATTTGTCGGTGTTGTATATAATGTGTATCCCTCTTTTTGAGGATGATTATATTTTCTACCTAATACTTTTCTATGCGTAAGAAATTAAAGGCCCTATTCATAAATTACTTGGTCTATGCCTATGATGTAGGGCCTTAATTCTCTTCATTCCTAGCAGGAAAATGTATAAAATTGAGACAAGATGAGTCGCAACGACGCAATGTGGACCCTAATCTTACTAATATTATCACACTTTATCTTACTAACTCAAGAACTACACAGATTTGGCTGAAATTCGGTACACATATTGTTTAAGGCCTGCATGATTAGTTACATAAAATATTTTTTACTTTGGTACATAACCCAGCCGGGCGGAACCATGGTAAAAAGCTCGTTAGTTACCTATATACTATTTTTTTTTAATTTGGATTTATTTTTCATTACAAATTTTATAATTCGAAATTTAAAGATAATACAAGCGACATAAGTAGTTAACTACTTTTCTTAGATTAATTATTTATTAAGTTACATTTTTATTTAAGTAATTTATATTGTACCTACAAAAATGCGCAGACCTTATTAATTAAAAAAGTCATAATATTTTTGTTTAAATATTATAACTAGATTATTTTAATAAGAGGCCAGCAAATTGAAAAATCTAAATAAAACCGCATAATCAAACGTAGGACAACATAAACAGTGCTTGGTCCCGTTGGGTACAAGGAAATGAGAAAATTAATTAAGTGGGGGACAAACATAGAAGCCAATAAGCGTTTTTGTTTGTTTAGGTTTGAAACGATTTCACAGGAGGTGGCCCCGCGGTGTTTTTGCAAGATTCCCGTACGCTCTGTTTGTCGTTTGTTGAACGCTGACGAAGTAAAAAATAGAGTCCTAATCTATATTCGTTTTTCTTAACTTAAACTTGAAATTACAAATATTGCTATATTTTTAAGCGACTTCCAAAAATGAGGAGGTTCTCAATTCGTCTGTTTTTTTTATACTGAAAGTTTCACGTATTTTACTGATTATAGTTGTTTAATGGATAAATTAAAATTAAAGTATTTGCACATACACACGATAGTACCAATCAATAATATTATTAAATATCCATGGATTTCATATAATTATATCTCCAATAATATCAATAATAAAACAATACTTTTATGTAAAAAAAATACACAAAACAAATAAATGATTAATAAAAAACATTCTTTTAATTACTACTAAAACTTACCTGTAGGTATATAAAAATAGAAAAATATTTTCATAAAGCATTTCGTAAACGAGAGATCTTGTCAAGAAGCTTACTTGTTGGCCTTTTATCAGAACTTTTGACCTTGAAGTGCAGTTTTAAAAAAACACCCCCAATAATATTAAACATGATTACATATGATCTAAAATTTCCTGATGTGATAAAAATTGTACCTACACCAAAAATTGTAAAGTGCATTAGGAGTCTATTTCGTTACTTTGTTTACGACTAAACGCAACGGAAGGTATTTCTACCTGGGCTTAATTAAAAATTCTAAACATTTATGAGTAAATAGGTTAAACATTGGAATTGCAATACTGGTTACAATTGGGTAGATACCCAATTGTTTTAAAAAGTAGTAATTATCCATATATATGAATTTATTGCGTCATATAAAATACGTATTGAAAAATAAACGATTTCCAAATAGGCTATTTTATATATATATCCTCCATTTTTTACTTTATATTCTCTCTTTTACTGGGACATCCTAATATGATGAATATAACGTGAATTGATGTGTAATCTGCAACCTTACGTATAAAATTATACATTCATTCAATATGTATGAAATAAAATAAAATGTTTTTATTTTGCATAGGCCTACGGGGGCACTTACAAATTCTCCGTTACAATGTTTTTGTGCTTCTACTAAGAAATAACTTATGAATGCTGGCTAATAATATACAGTCTCTGTAGTTCCGGGATCAGAATACGGTTACGGTATCCTCCGCATGTCGTAAGAGTGACTATAAGGAGGTTTCCAGGATTGCGAGCGGTAAGAGTGGGAGTTCAAACCGTCCAGCCAGGCGACCCCGTAAAGGACGGTGGTATGAGTGGTCCTATACCGTTGTAAAGACCAGACGGTGTAGTAGGCTCAGCCGCTTACCTGGGTGGACGCAGATGGGGCAATGCGCTTAGAGGACACCGGTTGCGTTCCTTTGGAGATCCCAAAATCCTCTTCGCAGCGCTGAGGACGGACACGGGGGAATTTTGTGCGGCAAAAATCACATAATTATGCGTCACTCCCACGACGTCGGGTACTTTTAGAAGGTCTCCACCTCAAGAACAGGCTAATAATATATATCATTAGCGTAGCATCAAAAATATTTACCTTAATGTATATAAGGGAAATATGAAGTCAAATCCAACAAAACTACAAAAGGATATGAAACTGGAAAAAACTCATAACAGTTAATGAAAACGCCACCCAACTTTGACGTTTCAAACACACTCTTGCACGCAAGTCTGTAGGAAACAGAGAATGGATTCCTGGGTAATGCGTCTGCGGCATGCGACTGCGTTTTGCGACAATCATGTCTTTATTTAGCAATCATTTTTCTTCAGAACTAACATGATATTGTTTAAGTAATGTTAATTTAAGTTAATGTAAAAGTTAAAAAAATGTATATAACTAACTTATTCCCGCGGCTCTGTCCGCTTCGGTCACGTTTATCACGCTATGTGTTAATCTACATCATAAACTACCTGTTTGCCAAATTTTAGGGAAATCTGACCAGTACTTTTAGATGAAAGAGAAACAACAAAAATGATTGCATGTAATACTTTGTATCATTAGTACTACATTATATCAAAGATGCAAAGTTGAGTGTCAAATTTTGATTTCAGACCTAATTTTGGACTGACGTCATTTTCTTAAATTATATAGCCTATGACACTCTGTAAACCGCGACGACTCTAATGATAATTATGTCACACGTCACAATCCGCCAAGCCGTTCGGGCTGTAGCGCGTGCCAAAGAAAGGAACATAAATACAAACAAACATACATACATGCATACATACAAACGCTCGAAAAAAGCTCCGTCCTTCTAACGCAGTTTGGTAAAAATAGTGCTATTTTATTATTTACTTTTGCTGAACATTTTTCTCGTCACATTGTCAACTCGATTCTTACGTTCTTTAACTTATGCGCAAGTTAATAGGCTGTCAATACCCTTTTAATAAACCATTGCACAACGAAGAGAATACGCAACAAAGGACTAAATTAAGCGGTTAGGCTGAAAGAAAGTGTTGAATCGATTCTGATACGCGCAGTATGCAGTGGCGCTTTGATTTCTTTTTCTTTTTCGTTCTGTTTGAATTTTTATACCTTAGGTAAGTTCCGCCTACAGCTTCGTGTTGGAATTTTACATTAGATATGAAAATATTTAATGATTTGACACGAGGTCATACCTTTTGTTTTTTTTTTATTTTTTAAGTAAAACTTTAGGCGTATTTAACATATTTTGACATGGGAGAAAACCATTGAACGGCGACACTGTTACCGTAAATCACACCTCTATATGTCTACTAGGTGAGCACATACACCTAAGCACTAGAAAATTTACTTCGGGTATTTTTTTTGTTTCCACTACGGTCCTAACGCAGTCCTTATGACTGCGTTTTTTAAGCCATAAAGAAGTTGCTCTTGTTAGTTAACACTAACAAGAGCAACTTCTGATATTAACTACTAAGGAATTTTGACACAATCGTCATATTATAGTGATAACCACGACGTTATCTGTCAGTTATGTTGCAATAATAGCGAAGTTAGTATATAGATGTCGTTTTTATAGCAATTTCATTTTACTTACTTGAGTAATATTAAAACATTACTAATTATTGTAAATATAAACATCGACTAAGTATACCTAATTATATTCTTAATACAAAACATAATATTTAAAAATAAGTATTTTCATTTTTATTTTGGAGACAATAATTTGGAGGCAGGTTTTCCTATCTGAACTTGCAATATTGTTATTAAATAATATTTTCTTAATATAATTTTCAAATAATAAATAAAGTTTATGGATATTTTTGTATATGTTTAAAGTGTGCAATAAAGAGTATTATATTCTAAACTGTTAGTAATTTTATATTATGCTTAATTATTTTAATGCCTATCCGTTGTGTATATTGTAAAGTAGGTTTTAGCTGTACACGCCAGCATGAATAGCAACAAAAGACCAAATTAAGTGGTCAAAACCACGTTAAAACTGAAAGAAAATGTTGAATCGAATTTGCAAAACCCAACGCAGTGGTTATTGCGGTTTGACTATGTATTGTATTTGTACTACAATATACTACATACTACTATTCCTCGTGGTTTCATTCGCATTTAATTTCGTATATATTTCTACATTTTCATTAACGAAAAATAGTAATATTTTTCGTAGTAGATTAGAATTATCTAACAATGAATAAATGAAAATAATATTTTTAAAGACAAAAATTTATTTCATCGCTCGAAAATGAAGAAAAAAAAACTTTGTAGTAATTAAAACTATCATTTATCGCATTGTACAATATTTCATATTATATAAAAGTTTGACGAGAGATTATTTAGATGCGATTTATTTAGATCTATGTCAGTGTTTTCCAGATTTATTGTCGCGACCAGCTTCAGTAGGTATAACAACTTTTAATGTAGAATTGGTAACAAATGTGCATCATTTGTAACCAAGTCTAAATTGAAATAGGGATTCTACCTGAAGTCGATCACAAACATGCCGCCACTATGTAACCTTGTAAGCCAACATCTGCGCACTTGCACTAAATCGCAAAAACTGTTTCACGCTACAAATAGTTTTGTCGTCCCTCACCGGTTCAACAAGACTGGTTCTACGTCTCAATTAGAAATAATAATAATTTCCTCAACAGACTTTACTAGTAAATCAAAATAAGGGAATAAACTATCAAAATATCTTTAAATCCGTAATAGCATTACAGTATGCTGAAAGTTGGAGCAGTGATAGTCTAATGGCTGAAACTCGGCGTCTCAATCTAGAGTTCCAGGATCGAATCACAAGCATATGCCATTGATTTTTCTAAAATGATTTGCTTCTTAGAAATTATGTATCATTGCTTTACGGCGAAGGAAACCATCGCGAGGAAACCAGCACATATCTGAGTTTTCTAAAAAAGAGTTCGTAAAGGTGTCTGAAGTCTACCAATTCGCACATGGCCAGCGTGTACTATGGCCTAACTCTTTCATTCTGTGAGAGGCCCCATGCCTACAGTGCGACAATAGTGGGTCGGCGAGAGATGAAAGTAGGCCTGTACATAACGGGTCATTAACAATACATAAAGATCGCAGGCTATTTAACTTAAAGCGGCGAACCCATTCTCTTTTATTACATAAAAGAACGTACATAACACAATATACGGACCATTGTTAGATGTGTATATAAAACGAGGGCCATTAAAATTCAGGCGGCGACTCGCGAGTATAATATAAAGTCATTATGTAAATGCGAGGCGCTTTTTGCGGCAAGTTTAGGTGATTTGCAGAGATGGCGCGCTTAAATAAGATTGGGTTTTTGTGTAGGAATTAGTTTTATTACTGTGCGGCTGTAATTTATTTAATGTATGGAGATTAGAGCACTGATTGAACCAAAAGGATAATTAACAAAATTGTAACGGTGTGATACATATTTTCGTTTATGTATTTTATTAGTAGGCTGTATGACATCTTTTGTGAAGGTATATTTGATTTTTGTGGCTGTTGCCAGCCATGATAATCTGAGTCTATGTAGGCATATAGGGTTTAAATACGTAGCTTTAACGTCAAATACAATAGACAAGAAAGCTTAATAATTAAAAAAAGGGCATAGGTCTTTTTATCATATTTCTATGAACTTTGTATTTTATAAAATACCTATCGCTTCTGTACAAAGAAGATATTTTTGTGTCAAATATATAGTGTATTAGATTTTCGCACATATGTAGATAAATAGATCATATTTACCTGTATAATATGTCTTCTAATATCAACTGCACTTAATTAGTACTTTTTAATGTATCAAGTTCGCTATTTCGTTTTGATTTCTGCCGATTCTGTCGATATCTGATACATGGCTTATACCTTTAGTGTTTCCAAAAAAATCTCAATTTATGCTCAAAAGAGTGACTGGTAAAAGAAGAACCTAATAATTAATTAAGTACATGCTTTATGTTAAATTTAATTGAAACCGAATTTAAGGGTACCTACCTATAATTTTTCGTTTATTTTCTTCTTTGACGAAAAATGCGGAGGTTCCATGTACAACTGTGGCTATATACTTCACCCTAGAGGTTCGTTTAAATGGAATATTCATAAAAAGGTTCCGTTTACGGGCTTGTAAAGGGCCACATAAAAATTTAGAGGCAAAAAGCGTACACCCTTTAGGCGTACTCTTGGGATGGGTCCGAAGTTTGTAATTGAATTTTTGCCTGGAGCCGCAAAGGGCGTCCCTGCTTAATTTGCCGTAGTCAGAAAAAGGGTTGCTTGACACAGCTTAAAGTAGAGGCTTAAGCGGATAGATGTGGTCATAGACCACTATGCCACAGACCATACTATATAATTATGAGTAAAGTATTTCAACTACCCGACAAACAGTGACGGTGTCCAAATAAATACCTATCACCGTTGCCCTTATATATAATTTAAAACATACCTAAAAAATTATAAAATGAAAAAAAAAACTTTATACTTGCTAATGTTTTTTGTCTAAATTCATTTAAATATATTATTATTATCTGCAAAGAACAAGGATTTAAACAATATGTATTTAATTAACAGCGCTACACTGAAAGTTCTCTAAAAGGAGAACTCTAAAGTGTATGAAGTCTCTCAATTCGCAAGAGAGAGTTCACACACTTTAGACAACTTCTTTCCTTCTTTCTTCGGGAGAAACTCGTTACCAATAGTTGGGTAATAATAACGGGTTCACGACGAAATACTGCTTATATTGCAGATGTTTTTTATATAACATTGAAGTAACAAACGAGGATGTAATCCACCCGATTAATAAGATTGCAACGGAATACGAAAAACTCATCGTTCGTAACTTAGGTCGCGCCGAGACCCAGTTTGTATTGTTGTAATCAAAAAGAAATATTCCCTTTTTTCCCGGCATAAGGGTTGTTTGCGAGGTCTCCGTTTTTGTTGGTAACGTGCTAAAATTTTATTCGCTCTTTCCGGATTACATAAAAGGTCTACGTATGTATCTATGTATGTACGTATGTATGTACCAACGTTGACAAAGGCGGAATAATTCTCTTTTAAAGCTAACGAACGCGGTAAAATGTTGCGGACTTAATTTCGCTGGCTAGTATTCGTTGTAAAATACGCAATATAACGTATACACAGGTGTAAAAGCAATCTAATGGGTGAGGGAACTAAAATGAACGAATTACGGTCAATCCTTTGGATATGTGCAGGTATTTAGATAGTTATAGTTATAGCGTAAAATGTATGAATGGAAGTTATTTATTTCAAATGCAGTGACGTAATCTCCGACGAGTAATTATAGTTTCACTGGATTTGAATCATACATTTACAAGTAATAGAACAAACTGCCAACCTTTATTAAAACCGTTCTCTAATTCTGTGAGTAAAGTATGTAAAGAGTACATACCAAGTTAAAAAAAATATCATATCTACAGTCCATTCGTAATTCTTTCAAGTACTTATTTTACAAAGTTGTACACGCATTAAATAAATACAAAGAAATTATAATTATGTAAAATAAAAATTAACCAGGTAAGTTACTTGCCAGATATTTTTAGTTACAGTCATGTTCTGATCCGGTAATGATAAAAAACATATTATAACTGACAATTTTTTGCGTGCCAATGTAGGCATTTACAAAATAAAGACTATTCATTTCAGAAGTAGCTCACGTAAAAAAATAACTTAGAAGTTAATGAGTGAATAGTAAAACTTATTGTTATATCTTTCGGCTTATACTTAACTCAATTGCCTCAGGGTATATCAGTTACAACCACTATTGACTCGAGGAATGAAGAGTTCAATTCATAAGTGACCAGTCCATTAGTGGTATTTGTTCGAGGCGCGGCGTTAGCTCAAGGCTTTCACCACTAATTAAATAGAAAGTTCCGTAGCTAACCCTAATGGACTTTTATATTCACCCTTTCCGTTCTTATTGATAAGTTTGAGATTTATTGCTTGCATAGCTTAAGCAGTAATAGCCCAATGGTTGAAAACGGTCTCTCAATCGAGGATCCAAATTTGATCCAAATCTCAGACACACCACTGTTTTTCTAAAATTATTTACGTTTTATAAATTAATTATCAGTACTTTAAACATTACTTAAAACATTCGTAGGAAACCTGTATATCTGAGAGTTCTAAAAGGTGTGTGAAGTATACCAAGTCGCACACCGCGAGCGCGGTGGACAATGAAACTTTCTTATTCTTAGAGAAGACCTGTGCTCAGCAATGGGGCAATAATGGGACAATATCTTCGGGTGTCCACGGGTGGTAATGACCACATACCATCAGATGGACTGCCTGCTCATTTATATACATGTTCATCGTTTATTGCTTCTGGTGCTCATAAAGATCAAATATATTTTGTTCAAGTTAGGGAAAAAGTTACTTTTATATTTTCTTTGGGATGTACAATCAGAGACTTATCACTTCTGATCTATATGGCTCTAGTACTATTTGTCCATGGGTAATAGTGACCATTTGACTTTAAGTAGGCTACATTTTTGCTTTCTTAATTATATACACTTACATTTTTATATACCTATCTTCAATACATACTTTTCCAATAAAGTAATGTTTTACTTTTAAGTATTTGAATATTAAGTACAAACTCGTATTCGTTTTGTGCAGTTTTACTTATATTTGTATTAAATCTGACAATCACTTAAGGCTGGATATAAATAATAAATGCAAACAGTGACACATGCGTACAGCGCGAAATATTTTATCTCCCGTACCAAAAAACGCCACTCAAAGAATCTTATGTAACAAACAGAACCCAACTCAAAATACGTCGTTGTCTACTTCATCCACATCCAGTTACCATTGACCTATCGGTATCCATGGTTCCAATAGCATTTGTATTAAAAAATGGAACGGGAACGCAGGTTGGGAGGTCGGGGCGGAGTGGACGCCCGCCCAGTGTCGTATGACAGATGATTATCTACGACCAACGTCAAAGTGAATAATTGGGCTTTAGCATCCAGGCTGTATTATAGTGATATTTTTTTGTTTTTGTTTTGTAGATTTATTTTTATGTTAGGCATAAACCAAAGTATGTAAGTATGAAGTTATGCTTTTTATTTTCCATAGAGCTATTGAGCTCTATAAGCATTTAAGAATACACATTAGCTATTACAAATAAAAACTTTTCTAATATAATATTTTATGAAATATGTATAATTATTGTCAATTTATTTTTGCCAATTTTATTCAAAACTTATCCTCTTTGTAACTAACAAATAATTGTAAGGTCTTGTCACAGCTTTAATTCACAAATCAGGCAAAATATAAAAGTAAATTGCTTTGTGGACTGATTTTAATCAGTTTTTGGAGTCTGAACTTTTGAATTGTGGACAAATATAACTTATAGTTTTTTATTTATTTGCTTTTATTTTATTTGCATGCGTTCTCGTAGTATAAGTATATACTACGAGAACTAAATATTCAAAACCGCAAAAAATGAAGCATGCTACATAGCAATAATATGTTCTTTGTACCTTATGTGGATTAAATTTACATAATTTTCTTTAATAATGATGAACCAGTGGTCGCTTAATTTGAATATCTCATTTGGATTGCGGTCCCATGAAAATGAGATATTCAAATCAGTCCGCTGAAGGAGGAAAACATTTCTACGTACCCTTACTATTCTTTATCCCGCACAACGCAACTCATTAAGAATTCGTTTGTTTTCAAAGCTGACCCTAAACGAAAAAGGAAACGCTATGTTTTTATAACGAAAGCCTAATGCGAACCAACGTTTGCGGGGTGAAAATTAAAACGCCCCCTAATTAATTCTACAAACACAAAAGCCTTCTATACGTACGAAAGTATAAACCGCATCAAATTATTCGCATATCAAAGGGAAAGGCTCAAGAAAGATGGACGAAATAGCGTGCCTACGAAAATAACCCCCCGCTGCCCGAAGTGCCGTTTGGCCCCTATCTCCCTGTAGGGCGGACGCACATGCGTATTTTGAATCTCGCCCGGTTATACCTAAGCGAGCCTTCCATTTTGTTTTTGCGCAGTCATTACTTTTTTTATCCCGCCTATTTTGTAGTTCCCGCTAGATAACCGTTTTAATAGGGACTTGCAATTGAAAACTCAATTATCTAACCGGGTATCTGCTAACTTCTTTGTAATTAAAATGCTGGAAACAGTTTCCGTGGAAATTACGAACTGTGTTGAAATGTTCGCGCTACTTGTTTATTTATAATTGTTTCTAATTGCTTTATTAAATTACTACTTCACTTGCAAATTAATAAAATGATTTTCATAAAACGCTGTTTTTAAGATTCGTTTGCCATATACATTTTTAGTTGAAATTTAGATCTTAGTTTTAAAAAACTTATAAGTCTCTGGTCTAAATATTAAAAATCTAAACAAGATTAGAAATAAAAAGAAGGGTATGTCTAAAATATCTCGTGAATGTTTGACCTGTAAATTTTGGGACACAATCATATTACTCACTGTATTGTCTAATTGCTTAGAATTGACCAGTGTATGCCAGCCTGATTCATGTCATTTCGTTTAATTCATTGTATATCATTAATTCGCTTATTATTACATATATATTCTCAATGATTAACCGAAAGTAAAACCCTAAATCAAAAATAATTCATTTATCAGCAAATGTAAACCATACATTAATTCATCCCTTCAGTGCCATA
The DNA here is from genome assembly GCA_018249875.1 of Cecropterus toxeus. Classification (NCBI taxonomy): domain Eukaryota; kingdom Metazoa; phylum Arthropoda; class Insecta; order Lepidoptera; family Hesperiidae; genus Cecropterus; species Cecropterus toxeus. The sequence continues at coordinate 6,691 of DWNE01002355.1, read as the reverse complement.
GCTTATCGCGTTCTTGTAAAAAATGACGCCACGAACCCATCCTCCCCTTATTAGAAGGCAGATATAATACTGCCATACAATTACCCCACGTAATAACCACCCTTTATTTTCCTAAAAAACATGGACCTTTACATAGAGCTATTTACTTGCAGCCGATAACGACAGCCTTGCAAGCATGTATTGTTGCACGTTTCAAACGAAAACACAGTCGAAACTCGACCGTATTTTTAAACAGCAAAGGTGTATGGGTGGTTATACGGCAAAATTATGGTGGTACTTGTCCGCCTCGAGCTGTAATCCATCATCGTGACATTTCTATTTATCTTGATGAGGCTCACACTTCCGATACTAATGGCCCTTTGTTTTTTGTGTATTTACTCTGGACAGCTACCTGTCTGCAGGATTTTAGCGCTTTTGAAATATTTACGATCGAAGCTTAGGTAAAGTCGGGAGATTTTCAATAAAAATAAACCGTGTAGATTGAAAATATTTGTGCAGTTTGAGTCGAAAATTACGTCATACATTTCAAATGATTCGAGAAATTTATTTAACTTTTTTATGTTTATGCCACTGAATTTTTAAAGAAAATTAATATAATTTTACTTGGGAATTATCACCGTGACACCTATTTTTTAATTCACAGTTCTATTGTTTCAATAAAAGGGAACATAAAAAAACCACGCTTTCTACACTCATAGTCCCAGAATAGGATTTTCTCCTGTGTCGTGGGTGACAGACAAAGACGAATACACAAACACTCAGACCCAGAACAGGAATCTAAACTCATCATTCATATTTCTGTCTAGCCGGGAATCCAACCCGAGACCAACTGCGCGTCAGACCGGTATGGTGACCGCTCCGCCACGCGGGTCGCCAAAATACGCGGATCATCAAATGTAAATTACTGATTATGGTATTCTAACATAGAACAGATTTTTTTAAAACTTTTTATAAATAGTTTCATTATTACACATAAGAAAATAGACCTCTAATATTTATGTGACAGACACTACGCTTACAAACATAATTGGTCACATTGCGTGATGCTCAATCTAATCCAATCATGGTCAACTTAAGTCCAATCAATGTTGACTTTTACCTCAGTATACCGCAGCGAAACACGTGCAATCTATTTAATTAGTTTGTCAATGTAATTGGCCAAAAAATAATGTAAACCATGCAGCATTCGTTAGGCAAAAAATTCTCTGTGTTTTTAATCCGTAACCGTCGAGCAAAGTGTGTGTTTGTACATGCGTACACGATATAAGCCTACATGACTTGCAGCGGAAAAGCGGTGTAGACCGCTAGAGTGACAGGTTCCGTAACATTTGACAGGTATTTTTGTGTAACGGAATGTTCCGTACAGAATGCACGGAGTGTACTCTCGCAGTTAGCTTGTATACCGTACCATTTGCACTGATTTTCAGACATTTTTTAGATATATCACCATTAGGTCTATTTCATTATAGCTCTCTCTCTCTCGTTTGAAGCAATTCCTACGTCCTAGTGAAAGGGTTTAGATACCAGTTCCATATAAATATGATACTACTATTTCAGTACTCAAAACTATTTATTGCAGTTGTATTTCTTTTGAGACCACGTGTTTCGCAACGTTCAGAACGTTCATTTCATTTCAAATAACCCGGCGTGACTTTTACGGCGTCGGATATTTTTACAAGATACTTACTCTAGAAGGGTGTTCAGTTTATGTTTTTCGTCATAAATAACTAAACAAGTAGGTACGATTTTTTATTACGCTTAACGAACTTAATATATTAAATATCTCTTTTCAACGTCGTTCTATCTAATACACTATATTTCTATAGATGTTATCTTAACATTCCGTCATTTTTTAATAATTATTCAATCCTTATAAAAACATAGTGCATAATACCCTACGGAACCCTAAAACTTCCACTACGCAAAATTGCGTGGCCGCTACGTCGCTACGCCGCTACGTTTTGCATACACTCTGCCAGTGCACCAATGAAAGCTTTGTTGACCTGGAACAAAGTCGGAAAATTAGCATTGTACTTGCCATTTGTCATAAAAAAATATTAAGTATTATAAATACAAAACCCGACGCGGATTTTTTTGGTTTTGGACTATATTTTATTTAACTCTTTTTATTGGTCTACCAATTCACACTTGGCCAGCGCGGTGGACTACGGCCTAAAACTCTCTCATTCTGAGAGAAGACCCGTGCCCAGCAGTGGTACAATTAATGGGTTGACGAGAGAACTCTTTTTATGAATTTGCGTATTAATTACACAAAAGTGGTATAAACATATACTTTTGTCTATTTACTAGCTTTCTTTTGATACTCATATTGTTATATTTAAAAAAATCATGTCTTTTTGTTTTTTTTTGTTCACAATATTTAAAAATTATGCAGCCTAATTCCACTTTACAAACTAAGACAATTCCAATGATATGTCATACGTCACAATCCATTCAGTTGTTCGGACTGTAGAGCGTGCCAAAGAAGTGGATATACATACAAACATACCCTACGTCAAAAACGTTACCCTCTTTCTGACGCAGTCGAGTAAAAATAGGAGGTTTCCCATAAAGTTATGAACTAAGTTATAAACAATGCATGCACAGACGATTAGGTCCGACTTTATTTCTACAGACGATTAGGTCCGACTTTATTATGTTTGTTGTTAATTACAAATGTCTACTACGTGCTATCAGTTGGCTCTTGGACCGCTTACATAATTTCAATCTGCACTTTAGATTATGAGCATACAATGATAAACTAAAAAAAAACTTCAATTAAGTAACAGATACACCCTAATTAAAACATTAAATGAATAGGATAATGTTATCTAAAAGGACTAAGTTAAAAAAAATCCCTATATACATGGGGTACCAGACCCTCGAAATCAGACTGAAACAAGGTTACGGTAGCACACTTCGTTACCGTAGTTTTGTAGACTCTTCGACCTCAAATCACGGTAAGTTCTTACTTTGTCAATCCATTATTGTCCCACAGACATGGTCTTCTCTCTGCATGAGAGAGTTTAGATTATAGTCTACGGCGCTGGCTGAATGGATTGGTAGACTTCACACACCTTAAGTTTTTTTTACGAAGACTCAAGTCCATAGGTCTCCTTATGAGATTGTCCTTTACAATAACACAGTGTTAATTAATTCCTAATATGCCACATTACATTATACATTGCATATTACTTAAAAAAACAGTAGTGTACGCCCGGGACCCGAACCTTTGAGAGCCTGAGCCAGAACCATTAGGATATCACTGCTATCGATTTTATTAACCTGTAACTAACTGAACCATTCAATCACATCTATGTAGATAATTACGTAATATACAAACGTATATGTACAGTAGGTATGCGGCATCACAATATTTTCGCTAAAATAACTACATACAAACCAGCAATTATCCAATAGTGGAGTGGGACTTCAAACCACCCACCCCGAACGCACACGAATAAATAAAACGTACATTTTCTACGTACAAATCGAATGGCTGTTTGAAATAAATTCGGGACTAAAACAAGGCACCTCGCAGCGCAAATAAGCTGAAAGCTGCGTCAATCAATACCGCGTAACGTTTATTAAAGTGTATATATTTACAGATAATATCCGGTCAAATGAGACGGGATGTGCCTCATCAAATATGACAGTGGATCAAATTCAGCTGTCGATGTTGTTTACGCTCGTGGTCGGCTTTAAACTCGACTTTTGGTGGATAAGTTAAGGTTTTAAACGTGTAAATTCCTATGACACATACAGAGTATAAGCTGTGTCCCGCGGTTTTACCTAATACTATATAAGAAAAAACAAACAAAAGCGTGATGTTATATAACCTATAGCTTTCTTCAACAGATGGACTATTCAACGTAAAAACAACTTTCATTTCGAACCAGTAGCTCCTGAGATTAGCGCGTTCAAACAAACAAACAAACAAACTCTACAAATTTATAATATTATTATAGATATAGATTTAATAAGATGTGCCAGGTGGTAAAACCAATGTAGTTCGACCGGGGAATTACCACTGCCACACCTATTTGTAGCGTGAAGCAGTTCTTGCGTTTCGGTGGAAGGGTGTGGTTGTCGGCCCACTTTTATATGAGGCGACCATCTTAGTCCTCGGGAGTAGCAATGCATCTGTGGTCGACTTCATATAGAACCCCTGTTCTATGTGAGGTTGCTTACAAATTTCCATGGGTGGCAGTAACCACTTACCATCAAGTGGCTTCATATTAATAAAATAAAATAAAAAGAAAATAACAAACTTTAATGATTGCTTACTAAGTTTTCATCTTTATTTCTCCTTTTTTCCGTATGTATTAATTGTTCGTATACTCGTATATATAATGTATGGCATTAATTTCTACTTATAGGATTGGTTAATCTTTTAACACGTTATACTACGGCATACTTAAATTCTCGATTGGGTCACAAAGTATTGGAAAACTTTTTTTTTGTAAGATTAAAGTTGCCAATGAGCATACAGTTCACCCGATAGAAAGTAGTCAATGCCGCCCACAGACATCTACAACCAACTTCATACAGAATAAGGGTTCTAACTTGAAGTCAATCACAAATGCGTTGTTACATTTTAACGGCTTACAGCTGATATTTCAACCCAGTTACATTGATCATGGTAATGGAAATGATCGCTTCATGTGAAAGTGAGCCTCCTCATGCTAGAAATAGGCATAGTGGCCGCACTTCCTCGGCCGAACTAGGCTCGTTCTATCTTCATACACTCGTACATATACTCATACATACACACGTACATAATAAATGTTCACAAATCCTTTATAATATGCTTTTTACTACAAAGCCCCACACTAGGATTTTCTCCTGTGTTGTGAGTGCCATGAACACACACAAAGAGGAATACAAAAACATCTAACTCTGAACAGAAATCTAAGTTCATCATTCAGATGTCTGTCTGGCCGGAGATCGAACCCGGAACCCACTGCGTGTCAGACTGGTATGGTGATCGCTTGGACACGCGGGTCGTCAATATAATTATGTCACTTTATAAGTATACAGAGAGTAAAATATACAAACGTACATAAATAATATCAAACTTCCTTAATTAGGTACAACATTTAAAATCCTCTTCAACTTTTCAACTCAAAACTTCGTGTCATTTCCAGCTTATTATGAACGACGGGAGTTCATAAATTTTATACGACTTACATCAAACAGACCCACATATGTGTACTGCGATGATATTAAAATGAAACTGATTTTAGATGAATCAACAAATTATGTACTATAGTAGAACAAGTAAGGTAATAAAAATATTTAAAAAGCCGGTTGCTTAGAAACCATTGTTTTTCTTCAGTTTCAGTTCATTTTTTCAGCAGTTGGTTTTTTGTATATAACACATTATATTGTTGGTTATTAATGGTGTTCATGAACCAAAATGACATTAAGTACTACAACATATATATTTTTCGTATGGACCCCACTTTTTTCGCTATTTACAGGCGCTAATTTTTATTATAAAGCCTATGTCACTCTGCAAATTGAGACGAATTCTATGACATGTCATATGTCACAGTCCATCAGCTTTTCGGGCTGTAACGCGTGTTTAAGAAATGACTATACATACATATGTTCGAAAAACATTACGATCCATCTGACGCAGTCGGATAAAAGTACGTAGCACCTATTTAAATCTTCAGCATACAATCCATCTAATAATAGTAATCTCTATCTTTCTTGGAATTGAACCATTCGATATTGAATAACACGACTGGAGTCTCTCCTGATATCGATAAAAGATCGATTTTATTGGAAAATAATATAGAATGGTTCGAAAAAGTAAATTCCCCTTATTCGGAACTGGAGAGTTAACTTTTAAATTAAGAATCCAGTGGTGCTATAATACGTAGAAATAGGAATAGCGCTCTACTGCCGCAGATTTACGTCAGAAGTTTCTTTTGCCATTAAATTACTGATACTTTCTTTGCTCATAATAATATAGAACTGAATTATTATGCGTTTGAATGCATTTAAACATTATTATGCGTAAAGAAATTGTCCCTTGATGCTAATTGAAATATCTGATATAATATCTACGAAATGAACGGTTTAAAATATAAAAACAAAACCAAGAAGGAGTAACTTACATTATCTTTAACGCCGAAATGTCAAAGAAATCACTAAAAACCAAGAGAAGTTTGTTTAAGATGTAAAAAAGTAGAAAAAAAGCCAAGCATGCCTATTCTGTGTTTCGTCTCCTAATTGGCTCGTTCTTCGCGCCTGCCCTCACAACGTACGGTCTCCTCCCTTCAGTGGGAAAAGATTAGAAGTACATTTTTTTTGAAGTAGCAAATGAGCATTTGGTTGTCAAACGGTAAGTAGTATAAGTAATCTAATCTATAATGAATTCCAAATATCATTCAAATCCCAAGATCAACCATATCGTTTTATTTAGTACCTAAGTAATGAGCCTTTGATCGTGTGTTTTAATACGAAAATGACTAACTAATTAAATAATTTTTTATAAAAACAAAAAACCGACAACCTACAAATAATTAACAAATAAAGGAAAAAACAAGTAAACATGATGAAACATATTAAAATAGTTAATGAAAGCCACTCATGGTCATGTGTTATACTTTTTCAGAATCCCTATTAAATGCGCCAAAACTTGTAATACAGGGTCACTTTTCGGTAGAGTATTTTTTTT
>DWNE01002354.1:0-19103 GCA_018249875.1 Cecropterus toxeus | reverse complement strand
CATTTTCAACCCCTACGTACGACCACCCCCACCATGGAAACAATCAGATTAACATATGTACATTTTTAAAAATACGTAGGACATGGATAATATAATAATCTGCCACGCTCGAGTATGTCCATGGAACTGTTTTTTTTTACATTTTTGAAAATCTATAGCCGCTCCCCCCACCGATGAAACGGTATGTACTATATGACATTTTTTTCTTCCCATCACCTAAGCTTCGCAACTTAATAGGTCTCCATGACGCTCGAGTAAATGCCGATTTAGCATCCTGGGCTCCCCTACAACAATTTAAGACTGCTCTATACTGAAAGTATTGTTGTTGAATTAGTGTGAATTACTAGAAGCGACGAACTGTATTAAGCTATGAGGCTTATATCTAGCAGTGAAACTCAGAATAGATGGAGGTCCAATGGACATCTGTCTATAAATGTAACTTAAACTGATTATTTGTGATTAACTCAATACTGTGAACAATACGCACACATATACGACGCTGTTATTTCTTTGTATTATTTCAGTGTTAAGCATTGCTGTATTCTGGTTTATAGGGTGTGGTAGGGAAGATAGAGGTAGCGACGATGGTGGCCAAGACCAAGTAAATATAATATTATCTGGAGTTAATAATAGATGTCCATGGGGGGCAATGGGAATTTGCCACCAAGTGGACTGCATGCTTGCTAACTTCTTCTGTATTGAAAGAAGAACTTTATGACGCTAACCAAATAAATAACCTCGTATAACCACACTATAATTTATCTTAACCACAATGAGTATATCACATAATATAACTCACAACGAGTGCAGTATATGTGATAACAACACAATCATAACCTAACTAGCTGTGTATCGTCGTGAACTCGGCACTTGAGCAAAGTTATCGAGAGGATGCAGGATATTATCTTGTCCGGAACTCGCTAACAACAACAGGACATAGCTATTTCAGTACTAGTCACTAACTCCAGAATAACCGAGTTCCAAGACGTGGAAGTGTTTGAAATTTGGATGGCTATATTTCTTCCTAGAATTAATTATTGCGAATAATGGTATAGTAAGGAGATATGAGGTTTTTTAATGAAATGAAATGAAATGTCTTTATTTTGCATATGCCTACGGGGGCACTTACAAATTGTCAGTTACAGTATTTTCTTACACTACCACCGGATCGGATTTTATGAAAGTATCAAACAAGTACATAGTCCACCAGACAGTAAATAGTCAGTGCCTGTCATCAGACAGACATCTAGGCATCTGTAACCAATCCCAGATAAGATGAGAGTCTTATCTGTGCCTTAGGATCAAGTATATTGCATTTCCTCAAAATAATCATTTTTTACGTTTTTTCCCATAATTGCAAAATGGCCCTCGAGTCAGGGTTGTAACTATGTAATTATCTCAAATAACTATAATAATATGTTTGTAATCCTTAAGCGGAAATTATAAGGACTTACTTTATATAGGCGAATAGGTTGTACAAATAATATGAATAATTTTAGTTGCGTAATATGACGTAGTTATGTGAATGTTCAAAGTATTACTCGCAAGCGAAATATCCCCGGATTACGGAAGCGCCAAAATTACTGGTATTAATCTAGCGTTGAAATTACCACTATTTCTCGATTGCTGACATGTGAGGTCACGTGCCGATGCAGTCAATTTGCGGGTCTCAAGACACGCCGCAATTCGGTGGAATTTATCAACATTTCTGATATATTTATTGGTTTTGATTTGACCAACCTAATCCTTCTTATTTATATACAATACACGGTTTTCTAAAATAAAAATATTTCCATCTGATTCTTACCTTATATGTATATTCGTCGTACCCTTAAAATATTTAAACGAATAATCAAGTGTTTTTTTCTTAAATGTGCCCCTATTCTTGGAATTTATATATATTTGTAAGTATCACATTGTATTGTATGTTTCTCAAATAAAATAAAAAAAATCTTAGTGCCGTAATCTTACTAGAAGATAACATTAACTTTAAAAAACTAACTTGCAGATTATATCAATGTTACGTCACAAATTTTTAAAGCTTCGTTTAAGCTGACTGAGCCTTGTTTGATTGTACCTGCAGTTTGATTGAATCGTCACACTCCGCTGCGTCTGAAGGGAATATCGCGTCAGTTTTCAATCCAATCAACAATCAAACAGCGACTGGATTGACTGCTGTTCTAGTTCAGCCGATATTTTTTATTCATTATTAATTTTTAGAGGTAAATAGAAAATTGTAATATCCAATATTTTTTATTTGCTAAACCATCATGAATGTATATAGGTATCAAAAAAATGTAGTTATGATATTCAAAGGTAGGAGAACCGATATGGGGGAGGCCACCGCCCCCATTATTTCTATCGTGAAACAGTTCCTGCGGACCGGTGAAAGGATATGGTAAAGGCTTACTTACATACTTATCTCACTCCTGAGGAGTGGCAACGCTTTTATCGGACTTTAGATAGAACCCATGTTCTATATGAAGTTATTCACAGATGATAACAATAGTCACTTAACGTTAAGTGGACTGCACTCTCGTTTGTTATTTCAACCTTGAAAAATGGTTTTCTTTTTCGGAAGCCTCATGACCTATTATGATTTACTTTATACCATTATCCATTTCTATAGTATATTCTGTTAACACCGTGTATGTTTAATGCCCTGCGTGGCGGAGCGGCTTCCATACCTACATGCAGTGGATTGCGGGTTCGATCCCCGTCTAGATAGACAATGATGAATTTAGATTTCTATTTTGAGTCTGGGTGTTTGTGTATTCGTCTTTGCGTGTGTCCATGGCACCCACGACACAGGAGAAAATACTAGTGTGGGGCTATGAGTGTAGCGATATGTTATGTTAGTTAATAATACATAATAGTACATTATTATTCTGTTACTTTGAATAACTTTAGTATTTTGGTTTGCATTGTGTAATCGATAGCATGAGTTATTCAAACTTCGTCCCTAGAGATAGCAACTCATCCGTGATCAATCTGAGATAGACTACCCTTTGTATTTGGTTACAGACTAGATTACACATGTTCATTGTTCAACATTTAGGAAGTTCTTATGTTTAGACACATACTAATCCACTTAAAATGTATAGTTGGTTTCGCTTTGACGATTCTCTGCTATTTTGGGCAATTTAAATTCTTTAGCTTTATAGAAAAATTGCTAGATGACAAAATCAACTTTTCATCTTTTGCGTAAATTTTGATAGAGAAGAATTAGAATTAACCCATTTTATTTATTTTCTGACTTCATCGCTCGAAGGACTAGTAACCGATGAAGTAACCCACCCCACCCAAGTAAACAGATGAACTAAAGAAGACAACGTGTAACTGCTGGATTTGGATGACACAATATTAATTTCAGGGGCGCCATTTAGACGCAGGTCACCCCACGGCCAGCAGTTGACCTTAAAAGGCTAATAGAATGGAATGAAAAAAATAAACCAGATTTTTAGCTATTCTTCTTACTCTTCTAAATGTAAATATTCACAGCAGGAAGAATAATATATGAATTGTTAAGCATGTGTTTACTTCGCGACATCACGTATGTTCCTTTCCTAACAATGTGTATTTATACCAAACTCGCACAAAAGAGCGAAACATTGCTGCCAAGAATCACCACAGTAAACATAGGTAATGTACGCAGTTGTTCAAATGACTTTAAATGTACTGTATAGATTTCATTTAGTACATAGCGAACGATTTCAACTAATAGTGGAGGATCACTGCCACCCTTGCACATCAGTAATCAACGCCCGATAAGATCAAAGTCTTGCCTGATATTATCCACAAAAACATTGCTATCGCATTGGATATGTATGATAGGCAAACTGAGGGGATTCTAATGATATGCCTTACGTCACAATCCGTCAAGCCTTTTGGGCTGCAGCGCGTGCCAAAGAAATGGACATACATACAAACAAACATACATACGCTCGAAAAACATTACACTCCTTCTGACGTGGTAGAGGAACAAGAGTTTACTAAGATATCCTTGACTTTCGAAATCTTTATTGTTTGATGTTTTCCTGGCTTCAACAAAGCTAAAGCCTTGTTTTATAGTAACTAGAACTTCTGGGCGTATTTTCTCTGACGTATTCTCTCGTCTCCCGTCGCTCATCGCGTTTAAAATTCTGCGCCGGTACGATGAGGTACATTTTAAATTTAAAATATTTACTGCGAGGGACACATTTTTCGGATATCGCAAATTTTATTTCCCTGTTTGACAACCGTTTATGAGCGTCAACATTTTTGTTCTCTAACTCAAGTTATTTATTTAATGTAAAATGTACTCGAGTTTCATCAGTACGTTCCGATAAATGTATTGTGTTAAATGTAACGTGTGTCTAATTGTTTCTTAGATTTTTCAACTAACATCCTGATCGTTTTTAGGGTTCCGTATCCAAAGCGTAAAAACGTAAATTTGTTTAACTCGTCACCCTCACTACTTCATTACCATAAGAATATGTTATAAACTTGTAAACTTATTAAATTTTAGTACAATATTATAAGATCCTATTAGCACAACTCTTTGAATTTCAATATGAAAGGTCTTTGTTCATTTTAATAGGATTGATCTCTTCTATTGGAAGGACTCTCAATTATTAATTAAACTATGAAATACTCTTAAGATTATTTATGCATTGGTTTTAAGTGAGTTAACTTAAAATAAATAAATACTACACTTACGTTGTTTTCATTCTTTTCATTCTTGTTTTTATTACACGAAAGCGGCTATCGTTTTGTGACATTATCTTGTTGCTTTATTGTTGTCTGTGTCCCCATCGTGTATGCTCGTCTCTATTGTAAATGTACCTTTGCCTATTACAGTAGCGACGGTCATCAATTGTCATCGAATTTACCCGTGGGCCATGAAATTCGATTCAAGCAGCATTAAAAAGAAATCAAAAAAATTCGCAAAAAAAAAATGTAATTATATTTTGTGCCCTTGTAAACTCGGATACATACATTTGTTTTAAACTCTCAATGCTAACGCTTGCGACGTCAAGCGAATGACACTTGAAATGCGTATTTTGTGACTGTGGGGTTTGGTCGCTTATCGCTGACATTGATTTACCACAATCTCGTACCTATTGTAAAGATGACCAATGTACATTCGCCTTACGCTTATCGGTAAGTCTCATGTCTCTTGTTCCGTATCGTGATCATTTGCAGATCACACATTTATCTGTTTCTTACTTCAAAAACGCGTCGAACAGAAGACATCAACCGTGGTCGCAATAAAGAGTCCTATCTCAATCTTTCGTAAACGAAACTTGCATACCGAGTTGCCACTTCATTTAGCTAAAACACAGTATGCTGACAGGATACAGTAGACGTTAACCTAAACAAGCGATGCAGAAGACAGTCTTGTCTGGCGCGACGCCAGCCACTGCTTCAAGAATTAAGCTGAACTAATCAACCATTTGTTATATTTTTGTTATTACCAATAATATGACGACCCGCGTGGAGGAGTGGTCACCATATCGGTCTGACACGCAATGGGTTCCGGGTCCGATCTACGGCCAGACAGAAATGTGAGAGATGAGTTTAGATTTCTGTTCTGGGTCTGGTTATTTGTGTATTCGTCTTTGTGTGTCCATGGCATCCACGATACAGGAGAAAATCCTAGTGTGGGGCTATGAGTTGTTGGGGTGTATGAGGGTTTAGTGTAGTGTTGTTTACTTTTAATCATTTTATCATAGGATAAAATTATAAAAAGTAAACAACACAGTGAATATTAGGGGAATGAACTCGTTTAATATAAAAGTACACGATGCAATAAATATTCAATAATATCTAGTCTTTTAAATAAATAGAGATGCCGTTTACTGCTACTAACGACTAAACTTTAATAATATCAGTTCAGCGACCCCGTTCAACCCTTATGAATTAGGGCGACAAGAGCATCCCTCGCGCTATAAAATATATTTTTATGAGTACTTCATTTGCTTTTTATTTTGTTACTTTGGTATAGACCTCAGCATACTTAGGGCCCTAACTCTGAGCTAGATTTTACGGGAATAGTTTTTGAGGGTACTTGTGTCGGGATAGCGTCGTAGTAACCGGTTTATAGACTTATTTTAGTACGTGATAACGCGTAAGAATATTTTTTTATGAACTATAGAAGTAACGAACGCATTAAATCTAACTGATAGCGAGGAATGAGCTAATCTAAGGTATCAGGTACTCCTGGAGTGGTATGACATGTGGAAAGGTGCAAAAAGAGCTCTCCTTCAAAGTATGCATTGCTTTGGCGACTCCTCTGGCGTTACAAACTTCCATAGGCGACGGTGACAGCTTTCCATCAGCTCGTCTTATATCTAGCTATAAAACATTATGAGGCAACCGTGTGAATGGAAAAAATATCTTTATTTTTATGCACAGACATCTCCCATAGGTCAAATTCTCAGTTGCAATATTTTTTTCTCACACATACAAATTCTCAGTTACAATATTTTTTTCTTTCACTACCACTGGATCGGAACATGACCTTGACTGAGAAGATCCGGCAAGAAACTCGCGGTTTCATAAGATAACTCTTGGACATTTAAAGTCATACCCAGGATAAGAGTTCTGTCACACCCTGGGTTCGGCGTCAAATACGTTGCTGCCCATGAGGACTAAATAAATTTACTCATATTAGTATCTCGTTACATATCCTTCAAACCAAATTACTGCAGTACGTTATACTGTTCTTATAATGTATGGGTTTAAAGATATATTTGTGGCAGTGGTACTTTTGGTATCGAACCACGTATGATTCTTCCACGCTTTATCTGATGGCAATACGAACATTTGCTTACAACTCTTTTAATGTCCTTGGATCGTATTCCACCACGCTGATGTTTTGGAGGAATACAGTTTACAGACCGACCCGGCGGATGGCTCTGATCAATATCCTGGTATAAAAAGAGATGCTTAAGATAACTACTGCAACAAAGTAGCCGGCCTCTTAAGGCTAGTTAGTAAGGCTAGTATGTTTCTTATTTTGTATCATTAATGTATTTGGGAGATATCAACAATCGGCGATAAATAATTGAATTTTACTGACATATTTTACGGTTTATGATTAAAAATTTCATTTAACACAATGCTCCATTAAGGACAATAGACTAATATTTTTTCGAAAAATATATAAAAATATGATTCAAAGTATTAAGAACGGCAACATTCGACATCCTTCAATGGCTCGTTGGCTTATGAAACCTTATAAGATATCTATCATTTATGTACATAATATTAAAGAAGACTTATTTATTTAATTTTCACAAAGCAATTTTCATATTCTAAAAAATATCTTTTGTGTAATAAAAGCAATATAAACAGCATTGTAATTTAACGCGTAACTAAATATAGCTTGTATTTTGAAATTGTGATAATAATATTAAGTACATACAGACTCAAAACAAATATGTACTTGATTTTATCATTCAAATTTTTGCCTTACTAGGAATCAAACCTCCCTAATACCCACTATAGATAATTTATCTCACAAAAGTGTTTTATATCATGGACATATTTATGGAGTTATACGTATATTAAAATGTTATAAAATGTAACACAAATGTTAAAATGCGAATTTACTTCTTGCTCTTTAAACATGTAATGTTACTTGGTCACTCCATAGAGAGCAGGATGGAGTATTCGGATCTTAAGGGTTCTCTTTGCGCTAGATTGTCATGGAGTTAATGAAACACATTTTTTATCGAGATTTAAGAAGTTGCTAACTATACGATTATATTAAAAACCCTATAAATCAATTACGGAGAAACTAATGGAACGCTTATACAAAGGAGAATGAAATTTGAGTCGTGGCTTCCAATAGTTTGAATGAACTCCGTAATATAGACTAAAGTCTAGATTGTCGAAAAGATGCAAAAATTTAACTTCGAAATCACTGAAAACTACGAGCACACTTTGGGATTATATTGATAGGTATAAAGGTCCTCTACATGTCTGCCACCCATTCATTGTCAACCCATTATTGTCTTACTGCTGGGCACGGATCTTCTCTCAGAATGAGAGAGTTATAGGCCATAGTCCAACGCGCTGTCCAAGTGCGAATTGATAGACTTCATATACCTTTGAGAACTCTTTTTTTTAGAGAACTCTCAGATGTGTAGATTTCCTCACGATGTTTTCCTTCACCGTAAAGCTGTGATAATTAAATTCTACCATGTACATTATTTTAGAAAAATCAATGGTGCGTGCCTGGAATTCGAACCTCGGACCTTCGATTGAGAAGTCGAGTTTCAACCATAAGGCTATTACTGTTCTAGTTTCAACCATTAGGCTATCATTACTTATTACCTATTGATCGTATAATACTCTGAATAAAATACGACTTTAGTGTAGTAAAGATAAAGGTAAGAGAATTACTTTGTTTCAGAACATAAGTCTGTATTTTATAGTCAGGAATAATTGAAACGGCAGCGCTAAAGTCAACAAAAACAGAATAGAATTCCTTAACATAATTCCTGAATGCTCTACAAATGCTACGTATACGTAATGCCTAGACCGTAGACCCACTATTTAGCATTTTAAATTCGAGTCCGGAAATAAACGCGGTTTGTTGTGTACTTGACCTTTTCAAAGCGTGGGCGGTAAAGGAAGAGTATATACCAGCGGTTCTCAAAGTGGGCAGAAAGACCTACATATGTGACAACGTTACCGGTCCAAAAAAATTAGGGCTAACCCGTTGTTGAAGGACGATGAATTAATTATATTCAAATCTAAAATTGAAGTCCGACTACACTCTATCGGCCATAACCTTGATCCAGCCCTTCGATGTACCTGACCTAAATTGCCTTTTAGAAAAGGTAGAATATCGACACATTCCAAGGTGAGCGGGAGACGAAATGGAACAACAGATTGAGAACCGCTCGTCTACACTGTTGACACAACCCGCTGTTCAAACACGTTCACCTAGATGTGTAATTGTTCTAGAGATGGTACAACTAATGTCAAGTTGGTACAAGCAGGTGCTGCGTGGGTTTATAACCTAAACAGAAGTTGAAAATAGGTCGTTTTCAATGCAGGTGGTGTTTTATAATTTGTATTTTTATTTAAAATGCAAACGATAGCAACAAAATACGAAAAATAATAATACGCTATGGATACAGATACTTTTAATGACCAATAAAACTCATTCATACATATATTAACAAGCTTTTATTAAGAGCACTTTTCAAAACTAACTTAGCATATAAATTTTAAGGAAAACTTCAAGATCGAGATAAGAAATCAGTCTTATCTATATATATAAAAGGCAATTCCGACTTACTGATTTATATATCAACGCACAGCCAAAACTACTGTACCTAGAACGTTGAAATTTGGTACAGGGGTTCCTTTCACGGTGTAAGTAAGCGAAAAGAAAGGATTCTGAGAAATTCAACCCCGAAGTGGGTCAAGTAGGGGTTAGAAGCTTGTCAGTCATATACTGAAGACACGTGACTTGGTGACTGTCATCCGTGAACATATGTAGTCAACTAAATAGGATTGAAGGCAATGGGATACTTAAATGCTTTGTACCTCTGTTATATGTACACCGTTACAGATTTACAAGGTGGCTGTGACCACTTTACATCAGGTGGACCACATGCTTATTTACTATCTTTCATTTTACATAACTAGTAAAAATAGTAAAACAAAAAACCCGACTGCGTAAAATATTTTTTTTTTATTATAATGTTATGTTTAATTTAACAATTTGTTGGGTTTTTATTATAGTATATATATATATTCAATTTGGTCTATTTACTAGCCTTTATTTGATACCCATATTGTCGTTAAAGTAAAAAAAAACTCGCGCCCTCTCCCTCCTTTATTCTCTATTTAAAGGCGCCATTTGTAGCGCGTTCAGGAATTATGTTAAGGAATGTAGCGCGTGGCAAACATACATACATACGCTCGAAAAACATTATCCTTCTTCTGACGCAGTCGCGTAAAAAACATAGCAGCAGTTTAAACTGCTGATACAACGCAGAAATATTTGACGACCCGCGTGGCGGAGCGGTCACCATACCGGTCTGACGCGCAGTGGGTCCCGGGGGGTCGATTCCCGGCCAGACAGAAATATGAATGATAAGTTTAGATTTCTGTTCTGGGTGTGAGTGTTTGTGTATTCGTCTTTGTGTGTCCATAGCACCCACGACACTGAAGAAAATCCTAGTGTGGAACTATGAGTGTAGAAAGAGTTTTTAAAAAAAATAGGTATGGCAGTGTACTGCGGTACAATTTAACCCACAAAGAGTTCTACCACAAATAGTTTTACTGTTTTATTACTTATTTATAGTATATTACGAAACTAAACTCTTATTTATAATTAAAACTAGCAATTAGTTACCCGTCTTCAACTACAAATGTAAGTGACGCGAACAGATTTGAAATTTAAATTCCTTAGACGCTGTTGTTTCTCCTAGTTCGCTTAACTTGTTGTTTAATTTACTTTGCTTCAAGTATTATTATAAACTGTTAGTATTGATTACATTTAGAATTAAATAATATGGTGGGTTTAGTTATTGTTAATGTTTTATATTATTTTTTTCTTGAGTTAAATAATACCATAGGAAAATGCAGCCTGTTTTCTGCAATCTTTTACTCGTGTATTTGGCAAGGATTATTATTATTATTATTTGGAAAATGAATCTAAGGCATGGAACTGCAAAAATATAGGTATTCAGAATGTACAATATGTACATCTGAACAATATATATAACAAGCAAACTAAAGTAATAAAATTTGAATTAAAATTATACTTAATTAAATTGAAGTTAATTATGAAATTAAATTGAAAAATTAAATAAAACCCCCCAACTCGTCTAGTCTCTAAGCTTAGCGGTCCCCGCCGCGACATTTTCCAAGTCAAACTTATAATATCCCTTTTTTGCGTCGGGGGTCAAAAATTTAAATATTTTAATAATACAGTGTTACACCGTTACAGAAAATATTTTACAAGTATTATTACAAAGAAAAAACTGAAAAAAGTTCCAATCAAAATAGACTACTTAATCAAAAAACAGTGTGTACATTAATTATATAATGTTAGCTAAGATATTCTTAGCCGAAGTATGTATACGAAGTATATGTCGCATGCTTAATGGAACACTGACTCATTAAGAGGTAAGTTAAATTGTAGTTGAAATTACAATTTGTTGGCGCCCTTACGTTAATTAATTGTTATTTTTTTTTTCATCAACAAGTATGAAAAGGTCTCATTTCAAGATTTTCTTTTGCGATATCCTAAAAATCGTCTTTTTGAGTTAAGTCAGTATTCCAATAATTATGCGATGATACACTAAAAATCCATACATGAATCAGAACCTGAAATAAAGTGATATTGTATGTTTTTATTTATGGCACGTTACAAAATGATTACCAAAATGAATTTCGTTGCTATAAAGCTATTTTGCACTGAATCTACATACCAAATTTAATTATGCATATGCAGTGATATAATTACATTGCACGCGGTATCAGTTTCAACAAACGCTGGCTGAAAACCAAATTATATTTAACGTATCAAATCGTAATCAACACCAATTCATTGCCATCCACTATATTTTTTCTAGTTTATAGTAGCACACGTGCATGAACTTCATCTGATGGTCAGTGGTTACTGCACCCTTAGACATCTGTAAGCAATTTCATATGAAACAGAAATCCCATCTGAAGTCTTGTTAGATGCGTTGCTACTCTCGAGGACTACGATGGTCGACTTAAGTAAAAGTGTGGCGGCAACCACACCCTTTCATTTAAACGCGAGGAGTGCTTTACGCTAGAAATATGTGTGGCGGTGGTACTTCCTCGGTAGAACTGCACTGGTTCTTTCACCTGGTAAAACACTTCTAGGCAAGGATGCCCTTTTAAAGTAAAATGGGCTTGCGCCATTGTTCACTTCGTTGCGTCAAGTGCAAATTGGTAGAGTTGATGGCTTTCAAAAAGTTTTTTCTTAAATGAACTAACAAATTTAATGTATAAATTGCCAGAACTATATGAAAGAAGAACGTGTAAATCTGTCCAATAATAGGAAATAAACTTGCTGAATTATTCAATTATTTCCTTCCGTATGCCTGAGAGCCTTTACGTGCAACGTATCTTCAATCCATTGGTTACTAATAAGTCCTTGGACAGCGGTGTCCAGTTAACTTCAGGTATACTCTCTCCCTACTTCAATCTGCATCAATTTCAATCTCAAAAAAATTTAATGGCTAAATAATTTGAAACCTCTCTCTCTCTAATATAATCTCTTCGAAAGCAAACTAACGTTCAAAGAGTGGTGATGTAGAAATCGGTCCACCACCTTTAAACTTCCTTTAACCTACTTGCAAACGTGATCTGTGAAACAAATACCTTTATTCCTCAATCGCTGACTATGCGGGCTTGTTCTTACTGGCATTATTCCTTTTAATCTTCACTAAAAGATTTCAACTGGCAGGAAATGTTTTTCATGTGGAAAAGATTACGCTTGTTACCCACAAATACGTGCTTTTTATTTCGTTTTTCTGCGGTTTTGTAATTCTTTTCATGTTAGTTTTACTCATTTGCAATTTGCCATTGTATTCTGTAAATTGGACGTTTGTGTTTCGAACACAAAATTAAAAGATGCATTAAGCTCAGATGTTTCCTTTGAAGTAAAATAGATTTACATTTGTGTAGCCAGATTATGAAAAACATTAATTAGTGTATAGAGGAACATTTCTTTGTAAACCTACATTTGAATTCCCAATCCATTTTTAATCCGCTTACGTATTATATTATATGCAGGGTCTGAAGTAGCTGTTTAGCCATCCCAAGCAAAATATTTATAACTCAGTGCAGAAGTTCATTTTGCTACACTTTTATAGAAATACTTTAGTGACAAATACAATACAGTCTTTTATCTTAAATAAGTCTGCCCAAAAAATATATGTCTAATTGAAAATTACCCACCTGTCTAATCTTTTACACATTTTCAGGTCAACACATCAACTAAAGAGGTTCACGTGAACCTACTGACCTGTGTTTAGGTGTAAATAACCTTACGAAATACCTAAAAACGGACATATCCTAAAATTTTCCATTTTATTACTTGTTTTATTTAGCCAATTACATGTATTTTTGGTGTTAATAAAAAATGTTAATATAATATGGCTTCAACCGGCATTGACATATAGTGCACGTCCACTATTCAATTTTTCCATCATAATATAAATATTGTTTTCTGTATAAAATTAATACCATAATTTAGCATTATAATTTTAGTACCGTAATTTTAGTTGAATCAATTTTAATTATATTTCTATCTGTATTGTTGATGAAGTAAATAACGATTTATTGGGTTGTTTAATATATTGGGTAGTTTTTGTACGTACTGCATTTCAGTTATCAAACAGATTGCTCTGGTGCATAGCGAAAAAGTAAAAATCTCGATAATATCAAAATTCACTCTCGAGTTTCAGCATAAAATGTAAAGCAGGATTTTACTTATGATATGCAGTTTTAATCCATTTTGAAATGGACGCAAAACGACCGAAACCAACGCTCCGCGAATTACTGAAATTTGAAATTATTCAGACGAGTACAAACACGTCTTTATTCTGAATTTTGTGTGCAAAAGTAATCTCATCTCGGGATTTAATCATTTTTCTCACTAAGATAACTCGTGCATATGAATAGAGATATTTACATCGTGTTAAGTATATTACTGTTTATGTTGGGGACTCCAGACGAGGACAATAGTGATGTTGTTTGGTAGTTGTGATTCAACTTTCATTCCCATAACGTTTTTTATATAAAATAAGTAGCAATCGAGCATGCAGTCTATTTCATGGTAAGTGGCTACTGCTGCCCAAGGACATCTGTAACCATTATGTAGAATGAGAATGACTATAACTGATGTCAATAACAAATGCGTTGCTACTCCCGAGATCTAAGATGGTCGCCTCATTATGTAATCAAGACAACCACACTATTCCTAAATGCAAGAACTACTTCGAAATTGGGTGACTACTTGCTTGTTTGTTAGTTTAACAGCAACGGCAATTTAAATTCATATAGCCAAAATATTACATGTATGTAAATGCGATATGGTGACTTTTAATTGTTAGAGTATTAAGGAATTCGACCGAGACGTCCAAGACAGGGTAGCGCAAAGCCAATCAGTGAGTACGAGAATGATGTTTATTTGTCTATAGGCAATAGTACATAGTACATGTACTTTTTATTAGATTGAAGTAGCAAACGAGCATGCAGTCCACCTGATGAGAAGTGGCTACTGCCGCCCATGGACATCTGTAAGCAACCTCATATAGAACAGGGTTTCTATTTGAAGTCGATCACAGATGCGTTGTTATCAATCAGTTGGCAATCATAACCTTTCAATGAAACGCAAGGATTGCTTCAAGTTGGAAATGGGTGTCGCGGTGGTACCTCCCCAGTCTAAATACACTGGTTGTACCACTTTGTATGTACTACACCAAATATATTTAATTTTCTGTTTATAAATATTGTGGTTATAGAGCGGCGGATTTAAATATCAATATACAATAACTAAATAAAACGATCGTATTTTGCGTAATGGGGGAGTAATTGAGGCAACGCAACTGACGAGTGCATTAAAATTTATTATTAGGTCTTTATATACAAATTGGCGTTTTGTAGAATCGCGACTTTGATTACAAATATTTGACGTATCTTAACAATTCTTAATTCAAATTTAGGCTTGTGTTTTAAATAATTATTGTTTGTTTTTGTGAAATACGAGTTCCTGTGGAACCTCGCACTGCAGAAACAGCTTGAAGGATTAATGGTGTCTATGGAAAGGTACTGAAATCTAAAAAAGGTATAACAACTTGGAACTAAGTATAACTCATACTTTTAGTTTTAAATAGGTGAGTCCGATTTTGCCATTATCACCAAATCGAATGTCACCTTTACAACATCATTGCCAGCATTTATTACGTTTATACGCTATAAAACACGGTCGCGTATTTGGGGATTTAGTTCTGTTTAACTTTTACTGGACAAATAAAATCCGCAATATCATGAATGTTTAATATCGACTCAGTCAACTGGAGCATTCCCTTTGTGCCCGTGTTTGCGTCGCATGCGTGTCACATGTTGGACATGTCATTTGTTCGCTGAAAGTGAACTTTGTGCACATAATTGGCGTTCGATTCACAATATTCGTGATTTAAGTTTTCACGACAAATAAAATGTAGGTATGCTAAATATTACGATTCTGAATTTCGGTAACTAAAAAATTAATAGTAGATATTTGCATACACACGGCTGAAAGTATAAGCTTATGGCTCATAATTCTGGTTAAAACTGATCAAAGCTGAATTTTTATTGTGTGATGACAGCCCTGCAGTAGCGAATGATGAATTCTATCAACGTTTTGTTGACACTAAATGTCAGGGATGTTAAAAACATAAATTAGCTATAGGTGTCTGCGCCATAGAGGTTTTTTATTAACAAACTTTCGACAAGGGAAATACAAGTTAGATTTTTATTTTATTATTATATGGCTTCTGCTAGAGATTCCATATGAATAAATTATAACGTAAAATAATACAAATGTAAAGTAATTTAGATCTCTGCAACATATTTTAATTAACGATTCGAGTTCACATTTGAAATAGAATTAACAGCATAAAGAGAAAACATGTAATACTCGTATAATTGCCTATAATTTGAAACCTTTGTTATGCTTTAGTAATATAGTTTATAATTATATTATAATTCGATTTAATTAATGTTTTATCATTATTAATCATAATAATAAAGTAAAATACTATTGTTTTTATCAGATTCGATCGTGCATCTGATTGTAAGTGATTACTGCCGCCCATAAATATCTGTAAGGTATTCCATATACATACCTGTTGATGGGTTTTATTAAAAGTCTTATTAAAAGTGGCAACGCATCAGTGATTGATGCGTTGCCACTCACAAGGGTTGAGACGAGCGCCCCCTATAAGTGCGTCAACTATCATACTTTCCCATCAAAACGCAAAAAATGTTGTGCGCTTTCGTGAGAGTAGAGTTTAGTTACGTTGGCCATAAAAGTGGTGGTAGTACCTCCCTGGTCGAAACACATTCGTTATTCGACCATTCAGATTTTTTGAACTCAGAAGATTCTAATCTAATACAACATAACACTGATTTACGTGTCTTAACTGTGATTATTGATTTCATTGCTTTGATTATGGTGTGCAAATTTATGATCACTTAGTATACCTACTGTTCTACGAGGCAATTTTTGGCGCAGCAAGAAAAAATCGCCTAGAAAAATTGAACAAGTCTCTACAATCTGAAATTGACTCTCCTTTGTACCGGCCCCTATAGCCTTTGAAACAACTGCTGGAAATTGGCTCCCGTCCTGAAGGCATTGACGAAAATTTCCGCTAAATTTGAGAGCCAACAACAAAGGGTGCAAGAGGAACATACCTATCTGGTCATTCGGTAAAATTGTATTAGTTACTCCCACAGCTGAGATAAATCGAACAATCTCTCATATTATAAAATTTGTAAGGCTGATTAGACTGCAGAGTTACCTAAAGAGTAAGACGTATAGTACATATATACATATTAGATACGTACGAAAAACATAACCGTCTTTCTGACGCTTTCGGTTGATTCGAAAACCGTATATTGTGAGAAACCATTACGTCGGTTTCGTGATAATATTCGTTTAAAATCATATATGATGTAATGTTTACATGACATAGTATTAAGAATATCTCGTAAAGGGTTCGCCTTCAGCTCACGAATTGTTTCACAAATTTGATCCAGTAAAATCCAATAGTGCGACAATTCAGCGATAATATTAGGCTAAAATCATTTTCTGCGCATATACTTACTATGTGGACTGCGGTTTCAGTCCGCGTTAGAAAAATGTAATATAACTTTATATTCTAACTAGTTGTGACACGCAGTTTCACCCGCGTTTATTAGAGAACAATCTATTACAAACACTCTATTACAATCTATTACAAACGAACAAACATAGTGTGATGTTACATATAAATACATTCTATGATTCTATAATAAAGCCTTCCACGGTATATTTACTATTCAACAGAAAAATAATCTTTCAATTCGAACCAGTAGTTACTGAGATTAGCGCATTCAGCCAAACAAACTACTGTTTTATAATATTGGTATAGATAGATTTTAATTTGATACATGTTACTCAAACGTACGCATATATTTTTAATCTTTTAAATTCATTTCCGTTTCAGTGTCAGTACTCAGTAAAGTTCTCCAATATCATTTTTGCAAATATATGCGATGCACTCGGATGAACGCGGAACTCTAATGTTTATTATTAGTAATTACGGACATGTACATGCTTTTCAATTTCATATAAAACCTGTCCTCTCTGTCTTTACTAACACAAATCATCACTAAACTGAAGTATGTATTGTTCTGATAAGGAGAAACTGGTTACGCAAGCTGTATTTGAAGATCATCAGCCGTTTCGCTATAAAACTGTGCTACTTTTTAACAGTTTGCACTTTACAATCGGGAGCAGAGTGCAATGAGATCGCTTGACTCCGATTCTCTTCCGATGGCGCCCCGGGACTTGTTCGGGGGTTGGTACACGGTTTCATTGATAAAAGGTTTATATAGATTTTATCGTGCGAATTTATCTTTTTTTCTAATACTTTAAAGAGCATGTCTTCAAGCTTCTATAAACTTTAGGGAAAACTTTTGTTAAGTACTAATACTTGTGACTAATAATGAGATTTCAAAATATTATACTTAAGTAAATATATTGACCGCAAAATTAGGCATAGCATAGTTTAGGCATAGCATAGAAATGAGGTATTATGAGTCTCTGGTCAAAAGGGACGGCTCGGAAAAGGGACCGCTTGGAAAAGGGACCGCGGTCCTTTTTTGCGCGTTGATTATATTAGCAAAATAGTAAGTATATGATATTTTTTATGTTTCTTTCATTTTCTTTTTTTTTCAATTATCTGTTAACTTCTATACCAATAAATAAACATTTGAAAATAATGGAGAAGAACGGATAAAGAGAGAAAATAATTGTTCATTAAGTGGATAAACACTACGAGACGAACGTATTATATTCATGCACTAAAAGATCTAAATATGAAACTATAAATGAAACTAAAAGATCTAAATATGAAACTATGAATGTGAAACTATAAAAATAGATAACTTAGAAATAAATGAAAAGGACATTTCTTCTATTGGCGATTTTTCCTCCGATATATTTTACGTGAAACATGTAACTCCGCGCCACGCCTTTTCACTGTTATCCCTTAACCAATTTTCAGGCCGATTTCACATAATCGTGAAACATGGGCTCAGCCAATGCGTATTCAATCAAGCCATTCGTTCAAAAGTCTATATTACGCAGCACTCTTCCATTACCAGATAATTCCCAAAAATGTGAGAACAGAACGACTCATAAAACGGTTCACGTTTCGACAATTTACAAATGGCGGCCGGCGGCTAAAGTTACGTGAAACAACAAGCGAGTTATAGGGTCGTAGAAGATATGATTTTTTTCAAACACCATCTGTTTATATATTTTTATGTTTAAATTGTTTTTAATTATTTATTTTGTCAATATGCATTCCTCACTCTTAAGAAATATTGTGGATATTATAGGTTAATTGTTAATTCCTATGTATATTGTATAATCGTTGACTGAACTATCATTATTGAAAATTTATGATTTAATAATCAGTTCAACTTTCCATCTTTGAGCATTCTATATATCTTTTTATGCTAAAACCAACGTAGTTACAGTCGTCTTTGACGTAACACCAACGCAATCCCAGAAGAATCACCAACGCGTTTCGTAACTAGCTATTAACCCGGCGTCATGGGGGTAGAAAAGAGTTACACGGACGGCGGGGTGGATCTCACAGACCCATTCATTAGATATCAGTTATTTCAAATAGTTTATAAATAAAAGTAATAATAGTTATTTGTATTTAGTTTGTAAGGTATTCATGTTAAATAAATAAAATAAAAATGTTATATAATATTAAGTTTTAATCATTTTTATGAGAGCATTTGAAAACAAACAAAAAATATTAACAAAATTATGCTCTTCTTCTTAAATGTAA